>CM022301.1:422838989-422939015 GCA_011799875.1 Thinopyrum elongatum
TGGCGCAAGGGAGGGTGCGCGGGGTCGGCGCTGAGCGCACTGAGACCCTTGTGCACGACGCCACCTCACGCAAGACAGTACTACATCAAACCTGCTCTCCGGCGAACGGCCTGCTGCCGTCCTGACCAGGCGCTGGCCGCGCCCTCCGGCTCCCGGGCGGAGGAGGACCGTCGCGGCGCTGTGCGGACTTACGGCCTTCGACCGGCCTCTTCTTCGACGAGCTTCGCGGACCCCATGCTGCGGATGGGGAGGCTCGGCGCCGCCGGACTTTTTTTTTTTTCGTGCTTGGCTGCCTCCGCTGGCGAGGGTTCCCCGTCCCGTAATGCGTGTGGGTGTGAAAACTAGCTAGCTAGGCGTAGCCAATTTGTCAGGTCGAACTTAACAAGAGAAGCTTTAACGTGCACTAGCATTGGGCTTGGTGAGCACTCGATCTCTGTGTTGTGGCGGTGGCTTTCAGTTGTTTGATTGTTTCTCCATCGCGTCGGAAATAAGCTGCTAGATTCTGAACTAGGATTGACCTGTTTAGTGCTAGGTTTGACTGTACCCTGAGGACTGTGCGGCGTCATTGCGTATTGTCAGAAAATAATTAATCTCGCGTTGTTGGAGGTTGTCGGCTTGACTTTTATTGTGACTTTGCTCTCTCCCGTGAATCATCTGGGAGTGTCATGCTATTTTCAAGAAGAAGAGAAAACGTGTCATGCAGCTTCCATTTACCAGTCGAGCGTTCTGACCGGTTCTGTTTTTGTATGTCGTCGTACTAACTATGCCAAAATCTGGACGTTTTTGATTACGTTTTGTGTGTCGGTCTGGTGAGACGTATTTCGTGATTCAAGTACTTGATCATGAATTAGAGCTAATGTGCGCTTCGCTGCGCATCCATTCAGTCAATGGGTTTCATATTTTCCTTCCTTGCCACAAGTGCTTTCAAAATCAAAGTGGTTTTTTGAACAATATGGTCTATGCAACACTAAGCGGGCAAGGAAATTCGGAGTCAAATCATGTGTTAACAAACCATGTACCTGCGGACCGTTCCTACGATTATTTGCATCATAATATAAAGAAATTATATTGCTAAAAAACGAATTAGAATGCTTTTTCTTGTAAAGCGTGCTCATTCACCTTTGTGTAGGCCAGTCGGATCAAACACGCTCTGCGATTCGTTTTTTTTGCTGGAGAACGACGCGCGAAGCCGTGCGCTCATGCTAGTCCCATACGAGGAGCAGCTTCATGTTCGTGAGCATTACCCAGGCTTTTTTGCTTGCTTATTGTGCCCGAGCTGGGCTATGTGGGTTTTTGTTTTCTTTTAGTACTGTCCGATACCCCAAAAAAAGAAAGACTGGGGAGTCGAAGATGTGAACGCTGCGTAGCTTTTTGCCTGTTTTGTAATTTGTGTCAATGGTCGCTTTCAGGGGTCAAGATCTTTGTAAGGACTTTCTAAAAACTTTTTTTTTCTCATGATAATTGCGGTTTTTAGTTTTAGTTTTCTGTTTTTTTCATTATTGCACGTATATTTACTACTCCCTCAAGTCACCAAAATTGCTCTGTCTTAGATTTGCTACTGATACCGGATTGTATCTTGGACGGAGGAATGTAGAAACTGTTTCACTCTTTTCTTACTTTTTATAATGCATTTCTATGTGAAGTATAATATTATTTGTTACCCAAGATTGCAAAATTGATTGTTTAGGGTTTTTATTTTTACAAATTTTTTCGCTTCTTATTATTATTATTTAAAAGAATCACTGTGCCAAACACATTAATGAATTTAGCATTAAAAAAATAGGAAGGTGTCGGTGTGGCAGTTTTGGGACAGGGCCAGTTACATGGCTACCACTAGACATGCAACGACAAGCGACTTGTAACCCGATTTGCAATTGCACCGGCACAACAACAATTAGCAATGCAAGATAGGGGTGGGAGGGGAAGTCTGTCGGGTGGAGGCCAGTTGCATGTGTAGGGGGGGCCCGTATTAGAAATGCACTCGTCAAGTGTTGTAATTTCCAGGACTGCAACTTGCAGGGGCACAAAGGCGACTGCAAATGGGTTCGGGAGAGGACGTTATCGAAGATGTTTGCATGTCAATCACTAGAACATGCCAACTGCAAGTGTTTGAAGACCCGACACAGACAAGTTCAAGCGTGTTACCCGACTGCAAATGCAGGAGGACAAAACATGCAACTGGGGTGGTCGGACGAAAAAGGAAGTCGTCGAGTCCAGGAGTTGCATGCTCCAACACTAGACATGCAAACTGCAACTGTTGTTTAACCCGAACTGCAATGCACTGGGGCACAAAATTCCGACTGCAGACTTGGCTAGGAGGAAGGAGTGTTGTCAGAGGCCCAGGTGCATGTACATCACTAAGACATGCAATTACAATGTTGTAATCCGACTACATTGCACGAGCACCCAAATGTGACGTGCAAACTGGAATCAAGCAGGATTAACACCAACTCCCAGCTCTCCAAAAATGGTTATTGACTAAGACCCCCCCCTCAACCTTCAATGCGTCTCACCGTATCTCATGAATTGTACAATCCAAACAGAATCGTATTTAGACTAATAACACACTAGCCACACGCCCTATCTTGCATCCGTAAACCCCCCATTATCGCGGACAATGCATGTACACCACTAAACAATGCTAATTTGCAAGCACATTTGCATAGTTATTAAAAAAATTGACTACTAAAAAAAGCGTGTAGTTACGTAATACATGGCGTTGTGTTTTAGGTATGTCAAGCGTGCCTGTTGAAAGCATGTCTCAGCAGCCGGAGCCGGGACACGAAAAGAGGGATAAAATACAAAACGCGGAGAAGACGAAGACGAATGAATGACACACGCACGCAACTAAAACTTAGCACGCCAGCTCAGTCACGTCACACCCAGCTCACTGCACGGAGCCTTACATGCAGCCGAGGACGGACGTACGTGGGAACAAAAACAAGAACAGCGTGGCAGAATACGATACGAGTCCAAAAAAGTGTTCTATTATTTTCCTCTTCGCTTTCTATACATAGCCCAAAGAGTATTTCTGATCAGAGAGCCCGTGATAGATCAGGGATAACAACAATCAAAAAGAAGTCCAACACCATATGTATAGGATGGAATGAGATAAAATGATTCTAGAAAAAAAGAGCATGAAATGAGGAACCAAATTAACTAGTATCTCAGCTAGATGAGCTTCTAGAAGCACTCACAAAGTAGGCTTAAATGCTAAAGTTACAATTCGTTTAGACACTGTGTCATGTCCAAAACCATGCATGTACCGGAACCAATAAAGGAACAACATACAGATAAATAAAAAACTTCAGAGATGAGAATCAAAACAAGGTAGTAAAATAAATCAGAGCGGAGCAGTATTTTGAACAATAATAATTGAAAGACATATTAACATCGAATGCCTTAAAAAGATTGTTGTTAAGGTGTCATTCTGCCGTGAGCCCCTCAACAGAATGGTGCAGGTTGCAAAAATAGATCATACTACATTGACGTGCATTTAGTTACTGAGTCAAATTACTGAAGCCATTGGCAGGGCAGTACCTCAAAAAACTTGGGGCCCTGGCAAATCCCTGAGTGAATAAAAGCTAAAAATGTATTTTTTATGTTTGCACATACGTTTGTCCCAGAATTGCCCTTGCCAAATAAAAAAATGTTAGTACTATTGACATTCATTAATGTGAAGGAAATATGCCCTAGGGCAATAATAAAGTTGTTTATTTTATATTTCCAGTTATTCATGATAAAGGTTTATTATATCATTGCTAGATTGTATTGATCGGAAACTAAATAATGTTGTGAATACATAAACAACTACGCGTTCCACTAGTAAGGCTCTGACCTAGGACTAGCTCGTTGATCACAGATGGTTAAGGTTTTCCTAAACCATTATAGACATGTGTTGTCATTTCGAACGGTGGATACAAATCAGGAAGAGAATGATGTGTGATGGACAGACCCATGGTTCTAGCTTAGCATATGATCATTTCCGTTTTGTTGTTATTGCTATTGCTTTCTTGATGACAAATATATATTCTTCGACTATGAGATTATGCAACTCTCGGGGATTACCGGAGGAATACCTTGTGCTTGCGCTATCAACGTCACAACGGTAACTGGGTGAGTCTAAAGAGGCTCTAAAGTCATGTCTTTGGGTTGCCGAAGGATGTATTGTTGAGTTGGCATAGATCGATATTAGGGATTTGTAAATGCCGAGTATAGGAGAGGGATCTCTGGGCCCTCTCGGTAATACACATCATAAGAAGCCTGGCACGCAAAGGAATAAGGACGTTAGTTGCAAGATGATGTATTACGGAAAACGAGTAAAGAGGGACTTTGTCGCGTAACGAGATGTTGAGAGCTAGGTGATGACGGAACACGACGATCGAATCCATCGGGCAAGTAAAAATGACCGACAGACAAAGGGAATTACGTATGTTGTCATAAGGTTATCGACCCGATATAAGAGTGATCTTTGTAGAAATAGGTATCGTGAGCCACAATAGGAGGCATCTGGTTCCGCTAATGGTTATTGATCCGAGAGGTGTAGCGTAATCATGCGGACACTTGGGACCGAGTTCGGCCGACGCAAGACTGTATTACACGCAGGGAAGTATCAAGGTAACATTATATGTCATTAGGGAAGCTAAATTCTGGAGCCGGGTGGGTACCGAAACGGGGATTATACTTATATAGAGATACGATTGGGCACAGACGAAGAGTTTTCGGGATAATAGGTACACGGGATGGTCATCGGATCACCGGAAGGGTCCGGGAAGCCCCGGGAGGACAGATGGGGCCTATAGGTAATTAGAGGGGACACACAAGCCCAGAAGGGGATGGAGCACCCCCCTATGGCAGCAGAGGCCTAGGGAGAAAGGAAGGAGGGGATTCGGCCTCACCTTCCTTCCCTCTCCCCACTTTCCTTTCCCCCTCGGCATATATGGTAAGGGGGGGGGGGGGGGGGGGGAGGGGGGAAGCCAGGGCAGGAGCATCGGCCCTACTTGGGGCCGTCTCCTGGCTCCCCTCCCCTCTCCCCACCTATATCTATGGGGAGGGAGGCGCCCCACCTACGCACGACAATCTTTAGCCGTGTGCGGCCGCCTCCCTCCAACAGTTTCATCCTCAGTCATCTTCGTAGTGCTTAGGCGAAGACCGTGCGGACGATAGGCAGATAGCTATCACCACCACCGTCACCACGCTGTCGTGCTGCCGGAACTCACCACTACTTCGCGTCTTGCTGAGATCAAGAAGCTGAGGCAGTCAACGAGTTGACGTGTGCTGAACGCGGGGAAGGTGCGTAACGTCGCCGTACGTCGAGTCAGGTGGATCGCCGAACAGAAGTTAAACTACATGTCAACATCGCGTTAACAAACACGTTTCCTTACCGGTCTCGAGGGTGACGTAGACGCCATCTCTCCCCCCTCGTTGCTACTGCATCCCCATGGATAGTAGTGAGGGTGGCGTGAATATTTTTTTTTGTTTTCCATGCAACGATTCCCCAAATCAAATGTACATTTTCAATCTTATATGGAATATTCATAGTTCATTAGGAATTGGAATTGGTTTGAAAGGGAAACCGGGACTCGATAGACTCGACTCAGGGAAACAGGAAAACTTAATAAGCGCCTTCAGAAAAATGACTACGAGAAGATGCGAAAGAACTTCAACTACGGACACGATTAGCGAACCGTGTGAAAATACCCGGTTTCGTAACTCATTGCCCGTGAATGCTTCTTTCTTGAGAAACAAACCTGATACAACTTATAAGATGTTGTCCCATATCGACGGCAAAGAACGGGTTACAAAATTCGAATGCTGCTGTCTCAAATCATATTTAGCCGGTGAGGCAATACGCTATGTGATCCGTACTATTTTAGTCTGCTGTCCAGGCATCTTACTAAGTTTCCCCCTTCATCTTTAGCCAAAAAGTCGCGGTCATATTTTTCTCGCTATTTTTCTATTTATTGTTCAGAATAGGGCTAGAGCTTCATGCAATTCAAAAAGAACGAAACACAGGTGGTGTATTACGACACAGGGGAAAATAGCTTGCTTTTTCTCTATCCCCCCCTCGCACCTATTGAGCTTGGCTCACCCGCAGCCTCTATAAACCCTACAGTTCCGTGCTACCGCCTAATCTTATCTAATTGCCTGTCTCCAAGAGAAGAAATGGCACCAAACCGTAAAAAAAGATGGCAGACCCTAATCACGATGGCAATAGTTTTCGATAAAGGAATCTATTAATATCAAAAAGATATACAATTACAAACAGCCTCTGTACCAACATAATGACCAGAAACTGTTAGACGATAAGGACGCACACAACCAAGAAGAACAAATAAGGATTGTGCTACAGCTGATTAATCACTGTGCAGGCAATCGGACCCAAACTACTCAATAACAAACACCCAGAAAATGACGAAGAGGTTCTTAAAAACGACGCCTCAAAGAAAGGAACAGGGGCACCCTAAGCGCCGTCGTCGCCAATAGTAGATGCGGTTTTCACCCTGAAGAGGATCGCGAACACCCAAAACAATGCTTCAATAAGGATTTCACTGCCAGTACAACAATGAAGGCAACAAGACCTTAGGTTTTCACCCTGAATACTCGAGCCAAGCACTCAATGACTACCACCTGAAGCTGGGAAAGTCCCCCACATGTTGCCTTCCCCAACCATAATTCCGTTGTTGCAAAGCACCAATGCACACGGCATCACATGCACATGATGGAAAAAACGGCACAAACATCCATGCAGCGCCAGACACCAGCCCTAGTGAAGTAAGTCTTCGCCGCCATCCAAATGACAGCCGCACCCGCCATCAAGGGCCAGTCCAAAACAGTTCTCCGCCTCTGGTCCAACACCATAGTAGAAATAGAATTGTCGACATGTCCCATGGTCTGTCAACGGAAAAAGCGGAGCCTTGCACACGTCCACTTGAAGCCCCGCAGGTTAAAATTGTAGACGCGCACGACCGGATACCAACCAAAACAGAGGTCAGGAGCTCATACGCCATCCATGAAGGACTGCTAGCGGTGTGATCATCCGGAAACTCTTCGATGCCCAGTTCAAGGATGACAGGCAGCAGGGCGGATCGGCGCGCTGGTCGAGAGAAGACCACTATGAGCCGCAATCTTCTTCGGACCGCAGAATCCCACCTTATCCGGCGCTGCCAGAAAACCGAGCAAGTGTGTAGCGAATCTTGGCAGGAGCCACCAAGATGGTGGACGAGCACGACCAGCCCGCAATGGCCGCAGCACGACGCTCAGGGACCCAGATCGGCCCAGATTGCGGGCGCGAGCTGATGCCATGGCCGTCTCGTCGATCACTCCTAGCGCTGCAGGCCACCAACCTCCGCTGCTCCCCATGCGATACGCCACCCAGCGTCGCGCTTGCTTGCCCGTCTCGCGCCCCGTTCCGATCAACGTCCCCGGCTCGGTCGCGAAAGCCCGGCAGTCAGGTTGCGCCAACCAATTCCCACCGCCTTGACGCCGGTGGCCGCCGCCATCGGCCGGGCCGGAGGCCAGAGCAACGGCCAGGGTGAACGGATCGGGGGAATTTTGGCTAGGGTTCGGTCGCCTCCGAGGTCGCCGCCTGCGAGCGAACCGGGGAGGCCCGTTCCTTCCTTTCGTTGTGTCGCGACTCCTCACGATGCAGAATAGTACTAGAACATCTTTCTACTGTACAGATTAAGGTCGTTACATTCATGACCATTTTTTAGAATCAATTATAACCATAAGTAACAATAGTTATAGTTTTTTTTAAGGAAAAGATAGTACAGTATACTTAGGAAAATTTGGGGCCCCTAATTTTGTGGGGGGCTCTGTGCAGTGTCCGGTTGCTGCACCGTCCAGATACGGGACTGGCCCTTTGGATCTATGGCGTGCTCAAAAGTCAAGGCCAAATTAAGCAGTTTCAGGCAGCACAAATCACAAGCTCTTACAGCAGCTGGCAGGTTCCATCTACATCCATGGTCCTTTGTGCACGTCATTTACTGATAGAGATTTTGGTTACTAGGAAGCAGCTTATCTATGGGCGCATATGCAACCCATCAAGTCCACCGCCATTGTACCCCGTCACCTCCTCCAGCACATTGTGGCTCACGGCAGGCCGAGGGGATCTGCCTTGTCGAGGAACAGAGCCGATGACAGCCACGGCGACGCAGGATCAGTCCAATGAACCCGAAAAAAACCCCAAAACGTTAGGTGACCAACCGATAGCGCCAGAAACCCACCAAGAGCTCGTACTCCCGCCTCGTAAGGAACCTCGTGAAGTGTCGACGAAGGTGTACGCGGCATGGGGCCGTCCATGGACGCAGCCGAGGATCATGAAGAGCTCCCACTCATCGCCTCAACCACGGTGCACGGTTAGGTCAAGAGGAAACGCCTCGACGACTTGGGGCGTCGAGCCTCCGGACCGTGTTGGCGGGGACTGGCTACGTAACTGGGCCCCAGGGAGACGGAGGCGGCGGCCACGCGCTGGAGGCCTCGTCGTGGGCCGGAACGGGGCGACGGACAGGAGCGGGGTCGAGGTAGACGAACGGCCGGCAGAGCGTGCCCTTCCGGAGGCCGCCGAGGTGGACGGGGCGAAGGTCCCGTCCACATCCAGAAGCACGAGCTCGGCGCGCATGGACGGGCTCATGTGCCCTGGCTGCAATCTTGGACAGGTGTGGCGTCAGGGTGCTTCCTGGGGTCACCTCTCCTTGGCCCGGAGGTCCCGGTCGACGTCGGGCTCGTAGTGATCCACGCACTTCAGCCCACAGGTCCCTTGGCGCCCATGATCCGAAGAGACGAGATGACGGCCGGGACGGGCAGCTTGTCGCAGGTCGTACAGCGGAGGGAGCAGCATTGGCCACGAGCGGCTGGGCTGCCGTGCCGACTGTGGGAAGATTGGCAGTCGAGTCGCCGCCGATCGGAGCGTGGAAGCGAGATGGTTGTATGTCCGCCGCCGACGAAGGAAAAAACGGGTTTGGCGATCGCATTGTAGGCCATGTATAGTATAGATGGGTACGGGGTGCTCTGGACTGGTTTGAGACCATTAGTTTCGGAATTAAGGAACCGACTCGGACTTGCATATTTCTGAATTTTTTGTTCTTATTAAAGAGAGCATGTTGTTACGTGGCCGTCAATTGTAGTCAGGTACATCAATCCAAGGGTTGGGAATTGGTGTGCAGCCATTTTAGCATCTACTATTATAATGCCGGTGCGTTGCTACGGTTAACAAAATATGTGTACAAGAAAAATCATAGGAATGAGAGTTATAGACTATTCACATGGATTATATCGCGTGTGGTCCTTAAGTGGTAGTAAAATTTGTTTCTCCTCATCATCGTCGATCTCAGCCTCTTATCGTCCACACACGGCAGAGAGTACTCTACTTCTGTGACGCCCCCGCTGCAATCGTGCACTAATCATACACGCAAGATGCACGACGATCAAGCCTAAGGACTCACGGAAAGATATCACAACGACAACTTCTTTAAAACACAGAAATAAAAGCTCTACAGCTTTGATATTACAAGCCCGGGGCTCAAGGGCTCGAATACTAAGTTTGCGTACAAGCAGTCAGCGGAGGAAGCATCAGATTATAATGAGTACTTAGATAGGAAAGAAACAGAAAGGCCTTTAGACAAGGCAGGGGCAAAATTAAAACATGAACGATCGAAAGGCGCAGGCTCTGCCTTGGGACCCTCCGAACCTATCCTGGTCGTACGGCAGTTCGAAGCAGTAACCACACTCGGGGGTAGTGTTGCAGGAGGTGGGGGTTACTAGTAGCACGACGTCGGCGGGGAGCGTCTCAGGGGCTCGTCAGCTGGTCACGAACAAACTGATATGGGGGAAGGAAGAGGAAAAAGAAAGCAAAGTCAACCGTGAGTACTCAGAAGTACTGTCAGAAGCAAGGATCTACACTAACATAGCAAGACATTATGACAAGAGTGGCTGTATATGTGGACTGGACGCAGAAATGCCAGAATTAGAGGCAAACTAGTCCTAACGAAAAGGACTAGCATTGAATCGGTCTTGCAGCAAGTAGAAAGAGAGCAGAAAAGATCAATATAATGTAGCAGTATCTTAATCTCAATCTCACCCAGAGATCCATTCTCGACTCCCTGCGCAGGAAAGCAATCCCAGAGCACATGAGTAATCAACCTCGTCCTGAGATCCATTATCGACTCCCAGCAGAAGCAGCAATCCCAGTAGCCCTATATCCACAGGTATCATCTCACGTTCTAGTTGTGTCGATCGTGCAGTACAACTCGAGTTGTCCTTTACCGAGGACCGGCTATCGATAGGAGTTTTCTTCCATGCAGAGGGGTGCAACCAACTTACCAACTACGCTCGATAACTTCGGCCGACACCTTTCCGGGGTCATGCCCGGCTCGGCCAAAATGATACAACCGCAGCCCTACCTAAGTCAGAAGAGAGGATCCCCGCGGTCTAAATCCTAAGTGAAGGGGTCTTGGCCATTCGCACCCTCGCCCTCCGGGTCGTTGCGTGCCGGGCAAACAGGCTCCACCGCCTCAGGATGGGTGCCGGCCCCAGCACCGGCCACAGGCTGAACGCGGACGTCTGACAAAAGCTTTCAGCTAATGCTACGATGCAGCACGCCCATACTATGCCCACGTGATGGTTAGTGCTTAAGGCCTAGTGAGGCCTGGGCTCGATCAAACTATCCAAAGTCGTTAGGGAATAGGGCTTTTATTTTTTTGCGGTGGTTAACGAGCAGAGATTCGACGGGAAAGAGGTGACCCCGTTCGCCCCGTCCGAGGACTTGCTGAAAGTCGGATAAGAATGCCCGGAACCGGGACGCGCCTCGCTATACATTCAATCGGGCACCATACAGGACAACCCGTCTTCACATCACACTGGGGTACCGCCTCAGGCGACCCGCCTTCCAATTGTAACAATAGTACAGTCCAAGGATCCGTGTGTCCATAAATCGGGGAATCCGAGGGTATCACCCTCGTTGGATTTCCCTACTCATGTATCCGTTCAAAGGTGCAACTCGGAGGAGATCCCCTCAATGGGTTTCACACTATTAACCCCCCCCCAGTAGTTGTAGACTGGCCGTCGTTATCGGAAGTGTGATGGAAGGAGGAATCACCCTCGATGACCACGACCAATAGCTACTCTATAGAGTTAACATCAGAAGTGCATACACGAGGTATCACCCTCGACACTCGCTAGATTAGTAACGCTTCTCTGCCAGTGGTCGTTACAACAAAGGTGCGGAGTGTGGGAGTGCGGGTTGCCGGGGCATGCGTCTTCATATCCGAAGACTCGGGGTCTCGGATTATCCAGCGGGACCCAGGGCGGGAATAAGTGGGGTCACTGATAGGCTCTACCAGCCTATACTACGCAGTTATGATAGCAGGTGGTAATTATCACAGATGTTACAATAAACAGGCTATGCATCAGAAAGGTAAAGCAGTAGCAAACAGCAATTCTAAGGCAAGCATGAGAAAAATAGTATGGGCGATATCGGGATGATCAAAGGGGGGGGGAGGGGCGGGCTGCTGGTTGCTCGGCGGCTAAAGGGAGGCGTCAAACGGTGGCTTCGGTTTCGGAGCTCCGGCGGGCCGGGGGTTACCGGAAATACTGCGTCGGGGTCAACGAGAGAGAAGAGGGGGAGCGAAGGAAACATATACATGACACAGCAAAAACATTGAGCAATCAATGTACGACATGACAATATGCAGAGTGCCGGGTGTGTCCGAACATATTGGTTGCACGTACCGAGGATGGAAGGAGGAATCCATCGGGAATTGTTTTCCCGGTCCGGACATTAGCAAACAGATTAGACCGAGGGAACGTTTGCATGTTCGCTTAGCTAGGGATGCCGTGACGGATGAACGGACTGCGTTATCGAATTCGTCTGCGCGTTCGAGGCAACTTCATGTACAAAGTTTTTCGATCTGCGAATTAAAGCAATTATTTAGATGATTTCTAAAGATTTTATTGATTTTTCTTGGAATTACTTAAAATCTATTTAATGTGAAAATAAACTGAAAATACATTTGTCACCAGTGTATGCCAGCCACAGTCACATGAATTGTGGGCCTGGTCCAAAAGTAACACAGCCAAGTCAGCTGTTGACTGGGTTCCCAACCAGTGAATAGTGCATGTGTGTCCGCGGTCATAGACAGTACTTTTTACGTCTTTTAAATTTAGTATTTTTTATTAATGGGGAGGGGAGGAGGACCCCAATGTCATAGAGTAAGGGGGTGGGGGGGTTAGTGCTAATGGAGGATAGCCGCTACATTAACAGGGCCAGGCCACAGCTGGCGAGTGTCACAGCCGGCCATTGGTGCGTCTGTGCACGAGAGCACATGCGACGGCAACGGGCGCCCAGCGGCCATGGCGCGACGGCAGGAGCAGAAGGCAGCAGGCCGCGGCCTGGGAGTGGTGAGAGGGGGTTGTGGCACGGGCGTCTGGCGGCGCTGGGGTTGCAGGCGGGCGCAGGAGCAGGGGGCCAGGGCTGGGTTGGCGACCCTATCGGGTTCGGGCTTGATGATGTTGGTCTTTTTTATTGTCTTGGGCTGAGGGCGCGGGGCGAGCTGGCGGGCGGCGGCGGGGGGCGGCGCCGGTGTAGTGGCGGTGTGTTTGTACTCCGGCGGTGAGCAGTGGGGGGAACGCTGCGGAGGTGTGGGCGCGTTGGGAACCCGAGCGAACAAGGGGGAGACGGATGGCGCAGGGGCATTGCGGGCGCAGGCGGATCGAGGTGACCGATGAGCTCGGCCGCCCAAAGCTCGACGGGGAGATAACCTCGGGGCACGGGGAGAAACAATGGGGAGGTCAAGAGGAACCGAGGCTCCAGAGATGCCGCAGGGGAGCGCAAGGGAGCCAGAGAGTGTCTCAGTGGAGTGGCTAGAGCGGTGTGGCGCGCCAAAGAACAGGAGGTGAAGAACAGGATGTGGCGTCGATTGCAGTGGCGATCCGACCGACCCGTTGGCGTACTCATGCAGACAGAGAGGCACGACTTCCTGGAGGGAATGCAAGCTCGGTGGAGCCTAGGTTGCGGCGACGCGAAGGCGGCGCGTGGTGGCTACGAAGGTTGAAGATGACGACGCTGGCGACGACCAGCGCTTCCCGGCTTGCGTTCTTCCGCAGGAGAGCATGAAGGGGAGCAACGGCGGACCGTCTGGACTGATAGCGCGGCGAAGAGGGGAGTCGGTGGCCACGGTGAACAGTGTCGGCGCGATGACGCTGAGCTTCGGGAGAGAGAGAGAGCGTGTGGCGCGAGGGGACAACAAACGAGCGAGCGAAGAGAGGCAGGAAAGGAGAACTAGGGTAGCAGGGGCGAGAGGGTCGAGGTGCTCTTATCGTTAGGGGGGCACCGACGGATGGTCGACACGAGCGAGATCCGCGCATGGACGATTCGCGCGTGGCCGGACAGCGCCAGGGCCTCTACCCTGTCGACGAGGTGAGGGAAAGGCAGAGGCGGGGCTGGGTCCAGGTCTGGTACAGTGCAAGCTGGCCAGGTGCAAAAAAAGGGGGGGGGGGTGGGTGTTCTATTTTTTTTTCTTTTTATCTTACTGTTTTGCCTTTTTACTTGCTGTTGTGCCAAATGCTGGCCCCCATTTGAGTTTGTAAAAATGGACCTGGTCATAAATCACAGTGATTGTATCCTAACACCAAAAACTAGTTTGGGCGAAAATTAATCATATTTAATTTTAGATCAAAATAAACGGCTATTCAATATTGTTTGTTTTCAGCCACTGTTAGAGGAGGTGGGAGTCATTTACCCAACGCCAATGATTATTGGTTCAATTTTAGAAGTGTAGTCTGTGAATTATGTTGCATTAAAAGAACATTTTAGTTTCTGAGGTTGGACAAACTGTATTTGCACTTGTAGTTGAATTTCCATTGAATTGATTTGAAAAGAGAAGGATCCAAATGATGTTCAAGCACTGTTGATATGATGACTTTGGCATCATAATCAAAAGGGGATTACTGTAGTTAACCATAGGGTGTACAAGTCTCCTCCACTAACAAGAATCTCGTCCTGAGAATTTAGAGGTAGAAGGAAAAGCTATAGGGGTAGGATCACGAACACGAAGCTTATCCTCGCGTTCCCAGGGCTTCATCTTTAGTATGATTTGAACACAGCACTTGAGGAACTTGGTAACCTTTTGACGGGTCCGACGGTTCAGCTTCGTCGAAATGCGATTGGATGCTCTTATTATAAGAAAGATCATATTGCAATTCGAGCATTACTCGATCCACAAAGCTCGGTGTGGAGATTCTTGACGATTTACGGAAGTTGAGACACATGGAAGGAGCGGGAATGAGAGAATTGCCTAGTGGCAACAACTCCAAGTATATATGCCACCTGACCACGGTTCTAGCAATAATGCGGGAAAGGACCATGTAGCGCGGAGCTAGCTGCCCTTGATTCCAAACGGGTTTGTGTGCCCTTTCATAGGAGTGACACGAAGATAGCTGATCCACCGGGTTGAAAGTCAAACCCATCGGTTGCGATCGTAGTTGTCTTCCTGAGGTCCTGAGCCGCCTTGAGATTTTCGTCGGAACGATACGGACTTGCTCTTCGGCGGTGAATTAATATATCCGACCCACAAGCGGGTCGTTCCCCCGTTTCTGACAATCGAGGGGTTCGATACTTACGTCATTAAAGAAAGCTTCGAAGGGAAGCTCATTTTCAAGTGGCTTGATGAGCTTGTTGTATAAGAGACTCGGCGTAGGGACGAGAATTAATTAAACCTATCCACTCCTCCCAGTCCCCAACCACTCCTACCTACTCTACATGAATTGGGAGAGATTCTTCCCACTTCTTGCCCGAAAGAAATACACAAGCCCGAAGATGTCAGTCAAGCCACCTGATTGACTCGCTCGACTTGGCCTTGGGGAGGACTGAGGGTGATAAGCTGTGAACTCCACGGTAATCCATGAGTTTAGCCATAGTTCTTTGATGAAAAATCTCACCAGAACTTTGTAGGTTGAAAAGACCGCCCCGGTCCGAAGCCTGATCTCCTTCGGTAATACGTGGAGTGAAACAATTCTGGAGATATACACAATCTGGCTAACTGACGTAGCAGTGATCGTTTCGATTGGACGGGCAGAAAGTGTGCAACTTTAGAGGAGGTGTCGACGAGGACAGAGAATAGCATCGGACCCTTTTGTGACCTACGGAAGGCCCTGTAATCGAAATCGCATCTTGAAACCTTATCCCATTTCCTAGAGAATAGGAAGTGGTGAGGGGTTGCCAAATTCCAGCAGGCTTCTGATGTTCTGCTTTAAGCCGACGGCAAACATCACATTCAGACAACATATCGAGGCAATATCTTGCTCATTCTAGACCAACAGTAACCTTTGGACGGGAGAGTCAAGTTACATCTGGTGCTACCCGGGATGAATAGTTATAGTGGGTATCAGGCCTCCTTCCTGACCTTGTCGAGTCATGAGTTCGAAGCAAGGTAGCATAAGCGGTTTCTGAAATTACAAGGTTCCATTCTTCAGATGGCGAGCAATTCCGTATACTTTTCAAGGTGAAGACTTTCTTCAATCAGATCAACTTCAGCATCTTTAGTTTGCCGCATTATTAACCGCTTTCTCAAGTTCTGGTGTTAAGAGAGCCCTTGTGGAAAACAATACGCAGATCAGCTTGCGCAGAGGAGAGAGTTAATTCAACAGAGAGGTTGAGCTCGCCTAAACCATGAGGTGTCGCAATAGGACTTGACGGGCTTAAGGCATCAGCAATGAAGTTAGGCTCTGCAGGGTATAGGAAATACCCAAATCATCGTCCGCATGCCATTCCATCCATCTGTGCCATGACGGATGCGGTTAGAGAGGCGAGGAACAAGTACTTCAGACTTTTAGATCCGTGTAGATCTCGCAACGATTAACGAGGAAAAACAGGTAATGTCGACCACAATGCAGTTGCATAGATGACAGCAGCTAGATCTAGATCCCTTTGTACCGGATAAGTTTCTCATGTACGGGCGCAACGACGAGAGCCCATAAGCAATCACTTTACGCTCTTCATTAGGACACAAACATAATCCTCATGGGATGGTGTCACAATAAGATCCACAAAATCTTTGCGAGGAATCCGGTGAGCATAGTACTGGGGGCAGCAGGAGAGTCAGCTGTCTTGAGTGTTGAAAAACTTGCTTGACATTTGTCTGTCCATCAAACACTTAATGCCCTTGTTGAAGCAATCAGTCAAGGACTCTTAGCAATCTGGAAAAGTTTAAACAAATCGACTGAGCAATAGCTTGCAAGCGCCGTAAGAAAGAAGAAGAACGTTAGTGCACTTGCATTGCCAAGTTCTTCGGAGGAGGTCCAGGTCAAGAAAGCCTGAACTCGTTACTGGGGTACAGCAATTCCATCCTTGCGATAATAACGAACAAGGTAAGTTACATTAGAAAGACAGAATTCACATTTGGAGTATTTGGCATTACAACTGGTGTTTTCTCGGAGGAGCCTTTCCAGTACCAGACGGAGGTGTTCAGCAGTCTTCTTTATTCTTTAGAATAGACCAGACTATCATATAGATATACCACGACAAAACTTGTCGAGATAATCATGAAGATATTAATTTCATCAGGCGGGGGGGAAAAAAATAGCTTTTGGGAGCTTTGTTAAGCCAAATGACATTACAGTGTACTCATAAGAGCCCACAAGCGAGTAACAAATGCAGTCAGTCTTGGAATATTCCTCAGTCACGAACACAGATCTGATGATAACCCAAACCGCAAAATCAAGCGTAGAGAATAACGATGATCAGCAAAGTTGATCATATAAAATCATTTGATCCGAGGGCAGCGGAGATTATTCTGAAATTGTGGCTTGGTAATGGGCCGATTAATCCTGACCAATCGGTGATAGTTCCCATCCTTTTGCTAACGAATGTGAAGGTGCTCCCCAAGCAGAGGAACTGGGGCGGGATATGAAACCTTCTTAATTGAAGTGTCGATTCTTCATTAAGACTAAGAAGCTGTGAGGGAGGAAAATTCTTATCAGGACGCTTCGCAATAGACGTAGTGCCAGGTTTCACGTCGATGACAAACCGACGAGCTCTAGCAGGGGGTAGGGTATTCCTGGAAGTTCTTATGGAATTAGATCTTGAAATCACGAAAACCAATGGAACGTTCTCGATGCCTTCAAGAGGTGAAGCAGTCAATGCAGTCAGAACATATATTTGAGTCTCAGCATGCCTGAGCTATTAAGGGCTGAGTATGACGTCTGGCCAGACAGCGTGAGTGAGCCCGACTGATTCAGTGGCACAGTCAATGCAAAGCTTTATTGGGCTCAAACAGTTCCATAGCCCAGACTAATTGTCTATGTTGGAGCATTGAGAGGCAATGAGTGAAAACGGCGGGAACATCAATCTCCAATCACAATGTGGATTACCGTGGCTTAACACTGCAGTTTGCAATGCCCTGCGGGGTGATGAAGTTACCAATGGGGGTGGACATCTTCTCGAAAGGGATATCATCGACTTGTGCAAAAACTTTCGGACATGAAGGAGTGCGTATGCTCCATGTAAATTCAAAGAGACAGAAGCTGGGGTTGAATTCAACTAGAAGGGGGCCCATCACAATGATTGATTGTCCTCGCGCGTTCTTCCGTCTTGACACATGGTGACCTTGTGAACAAGCGATAGCAGCGTTGGGTGGTCTGGCCATGGCATTAAATTTCTGCTATAGAGTGGTTTCGAGGCCCATTTTTACGATCAACAGAACAACGGGATGAATTTTTTTGCTGCCCTAAGGACGTCTGAAAGAACGTGCACTGGACGTACACACTTGCGGCCTAAACCATCATTATGGGGACTTGAGCCTTCATGGTTGTCACCCTGATCGTTTTAGCTGTCTTGGGGCGGACAGGGAGGCAAAGAGGTGCCCACAATCGACGGTCTCGGTGTTCAGTGGCGGGGGCAGTCGGCGATGTACACTTGGGCGGGATCCACACCGACGCTCTGAACAGGCTGACCCGAGGATGGAGCCAGCTTCATGAGTGCGTTGGGGAAGCGCTCCTGGAATTTAATCAGGAGCTGTTTCAACTTGGAAGATTTGCTGACAGGCTTGCAAGTCTGTGCAATCATTGACGGCAATGACAGGTCTTAGTTCAGTACGCGTCCTTCACGCGAAATTTACTGCTTGCCGGGCGCAGTGCAGGACGATCACTTCAGCATAGGCGGGAGCAAATTCGAGAAAATTGTCCTCTGAGTATTTCATCCACAGTCCACTACCCTGAGAGATTGTGCGGACACTCCTGCGCTTTTTCTTGTCCATCAGACCTTGAGAATGTACCCCGTCGAGAAAGCTGACTGAAGTGTCCTCCATGGTTACAGTCCTGCATGCAAGCATCACCCTTGTGAGCTTCCCACCATTGAAACTGGGACCGTTAATGGACATGTTTCGCCAAATTGTTACGTAATTATCAGGGGCCCTTAGCTATCCATCTCAAACATGTCACGAACCAAGATCAATCAAATCCATAGATTGGTGCGAGTTGCGGAAATAGATGGATTGAGGCGAAAACAAATTCTGGCAGTGAGATAGGTCCGGCTTCCTGACGAGCATCGTATTGCGTTCCAAATGTTTTCCAGACTCTCGTTGAGCGACTGATTGCAATGACTAAAGCAACTGCTGCACTCTTGAGGTCATAATGGTGAAGGTGTAGATCTCTGCCATCCTGCGCAAAAATCAACGGGTGTTTAGCAAGCAAAACTGCATGTGCTAATGGAATGATATAAGTGCATACACGCACAAGAAGCAAAGGAAGCAATAGATATATTCATCTATTCGCACCAGACAATTCAAAGCCACACATAGCCTTGGTACAATCCGGTCATTACGAACAGTTGAAAGGGGAGTGACTAGAACAATCTAGGCGGCGCGCAGGCACGCGGCAAGGAAGTACCAACGAGACATAGCAAAAGGGATACATCACGTCGGAGAAAACTGTTTGGAGCGATGGAGATCTGCAAGTGGACAAACACACAGGGTGCCCTTGATAATAAGGATCTAAGCATGAACCGGCCACAATCTTGAAGCAAAGGGTGGAATATTTTCAGACTCCGGGTGGATGTGTATGCACGGAGAACGCTAATGTTGGAGGTAGGTATAAATTTTATAACGCCGAATGAGAGAGAGTCAAGAGTCCCAGAGTAAAGGTCGAGGAGTAAAATCTAATACCACACCATTGCGACGTGGGCCCTAACACCACAAGCCAAGGTGTAAGTAAAACAGATTTTCGGTTTACTAGACTCAATTTCGGTCCAAGGAGTTGGCAAAAGGGGATCTACAGGCGTCGGTTCTGATACCAACTTGGTGAGCCCCCCGGCTCAATCGGGACCTAGATCATACACACGCAAATGCACAACGATCAAGCCTAAGGACTCACTGGAAGATATAACAACACAACTCTAAAACATAACTAAAGTCATACAGCTTTATATTTAGCAACAATGCCAGGGGCCCTCGCGGGCTCGAATACTAAGCTTGTGCGTACAAGCGTCAGCGGAAGCATCAGATATCGATACAGATATGAAAGAAGAACAGAACGGCCTTTAAGAAAGGCGGGGCAAAATAAAACAACTACGATCGAAAGTGCGCAGGACCTCCTGCCGTGGGACCCCTCAGAACCATACTCACTGGTCGAAGCGGCAGAGTTCCAGAGCAGTACGTAACCACCCGCGGGAGGGTAGATAAGTAGAAATCGATCGTCGGCGGGTAAGCTGTCTCAGGGGAGGCTCCGGCCAGCTGTCACAACAACTGATATGGGGGAAAAGAAAGCAAATCAACATCGAGTACTCAAGTAATCAGCAAGAAGGATTCTACACTACATATCCAATATTATCAAAGATGGCTGATATGTGGAATGGGCTACAGAAATGCCAGATTAGAGAGGGAAAACGCTAGTTCCTATAGAAGCTAGATCTTCATTCGATCGGTTTCAGACAATAGAAGAGAGAGAACAGATCAATATAATGTAGCAGTATCATTAAGTCTCACTCACACCCAGAGATACTTTCTGCGATCCCGTGCGAGAAAGCAATCCCAGAGCCATGACGTCATCAACCTCAGTCCTGAGATCCCTTCTCGACTCCCGGCAGAAGACAATCCCAGAGCATATATCAGGTAATCATCTACGTTCCTAGTTGTGTCGATCTGATACAACTCCGGTGTCCTTTACCTGCTAGGACCGGCTTCGATGAAGTTTTTCTTCTCCCGCAGGGGGGCACCAACTTACCCAACACGCGATTAACTCCGGTCCGGACACACTTCACGGGTCATTGCCCGGCACTCGGCCGAAACGATACAACCGCAGGCGCCTACCTACAGCTCAGACAGAGAGGGTCCCCGTCGGTCTTACATCGTAAGCGCCCAAGGGGGTCTTGGCCATCGCCCCCCTCCCCTCCGGGTCGTTGCGTGCCGGGCTTGAACCAGGCTCACACCCCTCAGCGATTGTGCCGCCCAGCCTTCGCGCAGTGCCTGAACTGGACATCTGACAAAGCTTTCGGCTATGATTGCAACGATGTGCGAACGCGCCTATATATGGCCCAAGTTGATGTGTTGTGCTATCAGGCCAGAGGCCTGCTCGGAATCAAATATCCAAATGTTGTGGATATGTGCTTGCAGTAGGTATCGGAGCAGAGACTTCACGAAAAAGATGTACCCCCGCCACGTCCGGACTGCTCGCGACTTTTGCTGCAGGGCTAAGAATGCCGCGGCTGTGCGCTTCGTATACATCACTCGGCGACCATACGAGTGCACCGCTTCACATCACACGCGGCTACCACCCCTCAGGGCGACCCGCCTTTCCAGTGATAACAATAGTACATTCCAATGTATCCGTGTGTCCATACATAAGGGGAATCCAAGTATCACCCTGTTGGATCCGACTGATTATCGTCAAGGTGAACTCGGAGGAAATCACCCTCACAGAAACCCCAAAAAAGCACACCAAAACCAAAGATATGGTTCACACTTGAGGTGGTGTATGCGGGTCGTTATCGTGAAGTGGTGAAGGAGGATCACTCCATCCTCGAGATCCGACGACCGAATAGCTACTCTACAGATAACATCAGAAGTGCTACCGAGTCCCCATGCGCCTCGATAGTAACACTGCAGTGGTATTACAAACAAAGGGGGGGTGATGTGCGTGCCAGGGCCTGGTCTTCAATCCCGAGACGGGTCTTCGGATTATCCACGGGGGGGGGCAGTCAGGATAAGTGGGGTCGACTGAAGAGTCTCTACCCAGCCTATACTAAACAGTTTAGGATGATGCAAGGTAATAGTCACAGCAGGTTCAGGTTACATAAGAAGGCTAATGCACCTCAGAATATAGGTAAAGCATAGTAGCGAACGCAATTCTAATGACGCATGAGAAAATAGAATGGGCGATATCGGGATGATCAAAGGGGGGGGGGGCTGCTGGGTTGCTCGCGCGGCAAGGGCAAAGGTCACGTCAACGGTGGCTTTGGTCTCCGGAGCTGCGGCGGTACCGGGAAACTGACGTCGGGTTTATAATCGAGAGGAAGAGGGGGAGGGAAACAGTATAAAATCAACATCAAACATGAGCAACCAATGTAGAAATGCAATATATGGATTGCCCGGGTGTGTCCTAACGTAGGTTGCACGTTACCAGAGGCAAGGAGGATCCATCCGGGAATGTTTTCCCGGTTCTGACATTGCTGTAAAAGATGACCGGAGAGGAAGGTTGCATGTTCGTCTATGGTAGGATGCGTGCGGACGAACGGACCGCGTATCGAATTGTTCGTTCCCGTTTCGAGAACTTTCATGTATCAAGTTTTTCGATCTGAGTTCGGGCTTATTTCTACCTTTTTCTAAAAGATTTTAATTGATTTTCTGGAATTACTTAAATCATTTTAATTCGAAAATAAACGAAAATTAATTGTGTCACTCTAGTGTAGTGCCAGCCACAGTTCAATGACATGTGGGGCGGCCGGTCAAAGCAACAGCACGTCAGCTGTGGACTGGCTGGGTCAAAACCAGTGAATAGATGCATTGGGTCTCGCGTGTCATAGAACATACTTTTTAAACAAGGGTTTTTAAATTTAGTTTAATTAATGGGGGCGGCCCACTATCATAGAGTAAAATGGGGGAGAGGGTAGGCTTATGGGATTAGGCCCCTAATTAAAAGGGCCAGGCCCAGCTGTGCAGTGCACGCCGGCCATTGTTGCGGCTGTGCACGCGCACACGCGATCGGCACCGGCGCCGCGGCCCACGGCGCCGACGGCGTAAAGCACAGGGCAAGCAGCAGCGGATGGGAGAGGGGGTTTGGACCGGGCGTGTGCCGAGGCGGGCGGGGTGCAGGCGGGTGCCGGAGCAGGGGGGCCGGGAGTCGCAGGCGACCCTACGGGGCGAGGCTCGCAGCACGGATAGTGGGGCTTGGAGGATCTGGGGCGGGCGCGCTTGCGTCTCCGAGCTCGGCATGTGACGACAGTTGGGGGGACGCGCCAGCGGGGTGGGGGAGAGCGGCTACAGACAGCGCACAGGCGCGGTGAGAGCGGGGCACCGCGCGGTGCGATCGTTGGACCGAGATCTCGGCCGATCGAGGCGTCTGTGGGATGGGCGAGTGCTACAACGGGGAAGCGTAACCTCATGGCACGGTAACGAAAACAAGGGGAGGTCAAGGAGGAACCGAGGCTCACAGACGATGCAGCGCAGGGATCGTGAGGGAGAGCCGGAGAGGGTCTCAGTGGAGTGGCTCGAGCCGGGTGGCGCGCCGGCGCACGAGGTGAAAACAGGATCGTGCGTCGATGCAGTGGCGATCCCGACCGACCCTTTGGCAGTACTCGATGATACAGAGGAGGCAAAAACTGCTCCTGGAGTGTGACGGCAAGCTCAAGGATGCCACTGGTTGTCTGGCGAATCGAAGGCGTGGTGGTCGGCTCTGAAGGTTGAAGATTGATGACTGCTGGTCTTGGATGAAGCGATTGTCCCCCCGGCTTGCGTTCTTCGCAGAGAGAGTGAAGTGGAGCAGGCGGAGACCCTTCTGGACTTGATAGCGCTGGCGAGAGGAGCCGCGTGGCCTACGTAGAACAGTGTCGGCGCGATGACGCTGAGCTCGGGAAGAGAGAGAGAGAAGCGTGCGTTTGGCGCAATGAGGGGATACGAGCGAGGGCACGGAGAGGAAAGGGCACTGAGGGTTAGGCAGGGGGTCGAGGATGCTCTTATCCGTCTGCGGGGCCCGACGGATGGTCGACACGGCGAGTATCCGCGCATGGACGTATCTGCAGCGTAGGAACACGGCCATGTGCCTCATACCACCTGTCGAGAGTGAGGGAACAGGTCCGGGGCGGTGGGTACAGCCTGGTACGGGCAAGATGGCCAGGTTGCAAAAAGAGGGAGGGGCGGGGGGAGTCATTCTATTTTTTTTCTTTTACTTTTTAGTGGTTTTGCCTTTATGTACTTCTGTTTGCAAAATGGCGGCCCACCATTTGAGTTTTGTAAAATATCGATGACCTGGCCCATAAATCACAGTGCATTGTATCCTAACACACAAAAACTAGTTGTGGGCAAAACACTAATTTCTTATGTATTTAGATCAAATAAAAGGCTATTAATATATTAGTTTTCAGCCACTGTTAGAGGATGTTGGGTCATTTACCACTCCGAATGGTGTTGGTTTCAATTTTTAGAATTGTGCTACCTGGATTATTTTGCCATATATAATATGTAACATTTAGTTTTCGGTTCGGTTTGGATCACTTTTATTTTCACTTTGAGTTTTGAATTTCCATTTGAATTTGAATTGAAAAGAGATAGGAATCCAATGAGGTTCAAGCACTGTTGATCATGAGACTTGGCATAAATCAAAAAGGGATTACTGTAGTTTAACCTCGGGGGGTGTCTACAACTTCCTTCCCAGATCTGTTCTCCTCCGTGTTTTCCTTTCACTGATCCATCCCCACTTGCTAACATGTATAAGTTGTTTGTCCGACTCGGGTTGGCCCAGTCTATAAAGAAATGAAAAGGGTCTATCCAAATGGCTGGCGAGATGGAACTTTTAACAACGATGATCTCATACTATGAAATCAATTCTCAAGATCAACCCCTTTGTAACTTCTATCAAGATTGGTCACATGGTACAGTCCACACACTAAAATGTGACGGGGTTACTTCATTTCAATTCAAAATGACAGCTCTAAGTCTCATCTCGTGCGATTGCAGTGGCTTTCCTCTGAAATACATTTGTATTGAAACTAATTCTCTAGGCGTAGTCGCTTGTAAGAGTAATTGGAAAATATATGTTCGTATCAAAATAGCTATAATATGGATACATCCTCAATAGGTACCCATCTGTCCTTACTATGAATTGGATTATCAATAAGAGAGCGAACTCTGGTCATACATTTCTGCCAAGCTTCGCTGGTCCATCTTCTATTTACAATAATGGAAAAACAAAGAGCATATTGACAAGTGAAATTGTGATGGCATGTCGCTCTGATCACATAATAACATACCATAAAAGTATTGGTCAAACTTTATTTGTACTAAATTTTAATAGAAGAGGATGTCACACAAAGAATTATGTTCTTTCTCGATGTGATATACCCTTTTTAAATATTGATCTGGGTAACATCATTGTTAAGTTGCGAACACCAGGGAAGGGGGAAGATCTTCAAAATTCAAACTTCGAAGTAGAGTTTCACTATCTAATTCTCATTCCTGGGAAACCTTGAAAATAAATGCAAATGCTGACATGCTAGTGGATACCATAGCGAACACAGACTTTTGAGCGTAGAGAAAAGTGAAGAATGCAGACATCCTCCAGTGATCTTCCTAGCAATATGGTTATAAATCATCACCTTGCATGTATGCAGACTGGCATATTTTCAGGCATGGATTGGCGATATTCTTATACATGCAAGCCCGACATGGTTTATTTAATGTTCTTAAACTGATCATGTCAAAAGAATACGTGATACTAACACAAGCCTAAGGATAAGAATGTGACAGTGAGAAGAAAGGTTAGAACAACAGCTGCTGTAGGTATTCACTGAGAAACATAGAAGTTAACTTATAAAAGAAAACGGCAAAGTAGCCCAGGAGGATGCCAAGAAGTGGGAGATTTGCTTACCTGCCCTTGCATCATGGTATGTCGATATCCACCAGTGAAACAAACTTGGGTTGCCACTACTCTGCTTTTGCCTTTTCCAAAAACATATGTGTTACGGGGTTCATTCAACGGATCTACTCGTTTGCCCATCCCTCCTCCATTTATGAGGAGGCTTTTCGGTGATTCCAATTGATTGTACTGCCCTGAAAATTGCCGTCATGTTTCAAATAGAATCAATAGAAATACGAACACTAAAGGAAATTGGTTTTCTAGTTGTGTGTTTTGTATACTTCTCATCCTAGGAATGCTACTACCCTTGAAAACCAACATCAGTAAACAAACTGACATTTAACATACACCAAGTAAAAGACTCTGCAATAATCAAATGTAATTAAGCGTATGTGGCAATTTCAGTGAACTGATTAAAGCAGCTGAACCGAGTATAAAATATGCAAACATTGTCACATAAGTAAAGGTCCCCCCCCCGCTAAGAGCTTGCTAATTTTAGCGTAACAGGTTCTTATGTAGAATCAAAGCAAGAAGGCGTGTTTGTGCAGAAACTACATATACACCATTAAATGACATAAACAAAAATCTATAACGCCTACTTAGTTCATAAATTGAGCCACTACAATATAATTGGATCATTTCATTGAATGAAGGATAACAACAATGGGGAAGTACGTCTCATCCGTAAATAAGATATCCATGAACACCAAGGATCTAAGAGCTCTGAATATTGAGGAGATAAAAAGTCCTCATAATGAGTATGAGGAATTGATACTTTCAATCAGGCATGCAAATCCGCCAATTTCAGATCTAGGCATCTAGCTATCAACTTGCTGTACAAAAAACTTATCTATCTATGATAACTGAGGTTACAGGGTACATTATTTTAACCACTAACGAGTGGGCAAGAAAAATGCATTGGTTCATTTTTTTCTAATCTATGCAACCATCGAATGTGCCTGGATTATAGGCTCAGGTAAAGTTTTGCAAGTAGCATTAGCAGATCTCGTTAGCCAAGCGCACAGATCAAGACATTTATCCTTACAGTAGTATTAGATAGATATTGCACAGCCAAAAATAAGTACCCCGAGACACATCTCCGCCATGGAAACACGAAGATTCTATTAACAAAACTGACAGAAATAAATAGTACGACTATCTGAAAAAATAGTACTAACATTACACATGAGAGTCTTAGAATACTCATAATTATAGATGATTTCACTAGCTACTATGAGCAATGTGAGTTGTCCCGACAGCGCTGGCATCTTCTCCTGAATTGATACGTAAGTGTTCGAAGTCAAAATGTAAGACATAAGAACATACCGGGGGACAATAGTCTCCACAACTGATTTTAATAAGAGTAGACTTGATCCTCCTTGGGCTTAGCAAAAGTATTCCTAGTGATCCACACAGCACCAAAATCCTAAGTAAAATTTCATCGCTTCTTCGGACCAAGAAGCTCCTTCATGTAATCAATGGGAATATGTAAAAAAGCCATGGAAGTGACCAGGAAAACATCATAGCCCGATACTGGTTTAAATCAATTTTAATTTTATCTGCTTCCTGATGTTGCAGCGTGGCCCTGGTACACGGGTGCCAGCGAGAGTTGTGGGGTTGTGGCGTCGGTCGGTCTCCCAAGCTGTTCCCGTCCACCATGATGGTGCAGCGTTGGGCCCTGGAATTCTAAACACACTTCCACATTCTTTCTTGCAAAACTGTTTTTTTTTATTGAAAAACTGCGAATGAGAAGCCTCACAGTACCAAATACTATTATTTATCATAGGTGGAAAGTAGTGGCGCGGCGGCCCTGGGGGGAAATTGCACAACACTAACAATTACAAAATGGAATCTTCAGGCAATATGTAACGTAACACTCAAATTAGCATCCACACATGGAACTGGGAAATCGAGGGACATGTCAGTAGCTACACATACCAGAACTATGCCAGTCAATTAGCTTAACCCACATCTACAAAATGACCGGAATTTATGCTAAAATACTTCTAGGATTAAACTGGAAACAGAGAAAGATATTTCGAACGCTCACCTTAAAATAGCAAGTTACTTACGGAAGCAGATAGCATGTCTTGAGATCACTTGTATGAAGCCCTCTAGTTTGCAGATATTCTGACATGTAACCAAAAACAAGACAGAGAACTGAGAGTTGCAAATATTTCCTATCGGTAAAGCAATGGCTTACAGTACAAAACATGTGTCTCTTCAAGTGCGTACTCCAAAGGTGTTCAATTGCCAATTGTAGGATAACGCATAGCAACTTGCATAAAGGCCATAACAAAAAGATCTAGCACACGGCGGTCAGGAACCCCCATGATTTAACATATAGCGATAGCCAAGTTTAAGTAGATTTGAATTGCTCGTATTCCAGACATCACCTCCATTTTTTGCCATGTTGTAGCGGCAGTAACTTTTACGATATTCAAGTTATGATCAGTGCTAACTACTAAACATATTAATATAGTCCATGTGACCAATTTATAAACTTATATTATTAGAAAAGAAAACAGTATAAGTAAAAAGGGATAAATAATTCTCACGGCTTGCCCCGAAGTAGGGGTCGCCACTGAGGCGTGGGCATGGCCTGATGCCACAAGACATTTGTCGTCACTGTAACGAAATAGGCGTTTCCGCCCGTTATATAGATATATAGCACACCACCCCGATACAACAAAGCATCCAACTGCTGGGGCACTAAACAGCACAAGCATGCCCAAAGAAACAAAAGAGAAAGAAGAGAGAAAATGCTAAAACGCGTCGGATCGAACGAACACGATAATACCCGAAACCGCTGCGCCCGCCACCAGAGATCTCCCACCACGGCTCCAAGCACCTCTGAACCTCAGCATACCAAGCACACCTTTATGGAAGGAACACGACTACGACACGCTGCTGCCCGGAACGAGTCCTAGGGGTTCCCACGGTACGCCCCACCCCAGGCTGGGCGTGGGAAGGGGAATCATCCGGTCGCCCTTTGGATAGTAAGGGTGGCGCCCCACGGGCGTCACCGCTTCGGTTTGCGGGTCGACACGGCACGGATTCATCCCATCGCCCCAAACGCCCACCATCCTCGAACGGATCCGACGCGACTCACTAGACATGCCAACCGCACCAACATTGCGCCCCACGGTCATTGCCATCATACAAGACGCGATCAACTATGGCACATCAGGAAGCAGAGACAGAGAGGAAGAGAGGGGGAAGCCAGGGAACGAGGAAGCCCAGCAGCCAGCAACCAGCAGCAGGCGAGCAACACAGGAGGAGACAACCTCCACAACCATCAGCGGTCAACCGAAAAGACGGGAAAAGGGGGGCGTACCAGGCCCTCGAGTCCGGCCGAGCCCAAAAAGGGGCTCGTAAGCACCCATAGCCGCGCGGCAGTAGACGTGCCGCCGTATCCAGCAACCCCCAGCAGAGCCGAGGCACCAACCGACCCGCCGGGGAGGAGCCGCCGCAGGCGAGACCCGAGTCAGGCACGCCTCAGAACCAGATGGGGCCCCCAAAGGGCCCGATCTGGGCCGGGGGGAGGCGCCGCTACCATCCACCGCGCCAGCCGCCCCAAGTGGCTGCGCCGCCACTAGAGGTCAAAAAGAAGCCGCGCTGCCAGGAGGGCAGCCGCTGCAGCGGCGGACAACAACAGGGGACCGAGGGGCACCGACGCGGGGACGCCACCACCCGAGGCCATGGCACCGCAGGCGGGGAAGGAAAGGCCGCGCCGCCGCCAACACAATCGAGCAGGGCACGGTGGCGGGCAGGCCGGCGGAGGAGGGGAGGAGGGGGAGGGGGGGGGGGGGCGGGGGGGGGGGTTGATGGGGGGGGGGGAGATGGGCCACCGGTAGCCTAGCTAGGGGAGGGGAGACGCGGGGGGAGAGCAGGGAGGTGGGGGGCAGGAGAGAGAGGGCCAGGAGAGGATGACGGAGAGGAGTGGGAGAGAGAGGGGTAAGGAGGAAGGAAAGAGAGGGACGCGGGAGGGAAGGGCGGCTGGCGGCGGCGGAGGCGCGAGGGGGAACCCTAGGAGCGGGCTCGCTCAGCCAGCGTCCTCTTTCCTCTCTCGCTGTTCCATTGTCGTCACTTCACATGACCACATGTGTAGGGATCTGGAGGTCTAGGGGGTTCGTCACAGTAGAGTCACCGCAGCCAAAGTGCGATGGCGCCATGGCCGGAGAGGAAGGGGAGAGGGCCTGGGGAATAGCCGACCAGGATATGAGTGGGGGTGTCCATGGCGGTGCAACTACTTCAGCGGGGTTGAGAACTTGAGAATGCATGCCAAATCAGACAACAACGAAATTGAAGAGCACCATTTACCTCTGAATGGCACGCATCCTCTCTTGAGAAAGCAGATCCTAGTTGAGGTAGCCCAAGACTCCACACGCGCTGGGGTGGAGAGGAGTTAGGCTGGCAGCCCCATCTCCTTGGCCACGTGCACCGCGGATCCCATGGCACCGTCGGCGACAACACGGATCACCGGCGGGACTCCCTTCGTCCTTCCGTGCCTCCCGACAAGCTCCGGCGCTTGGTGTCGTGCTCGGAACCAGGGAGCTGGGCAGCGGCCTATGCGTTGCTACGAATGGAGGCGGCGGCGTCCCTCGGGATCCGCGGCGGCGTGGCAAAGAACCCTGGACAAAAGATCGAGGCCGGTAGAGGGCGCCGGCAGAAGTGGTGTCCCTGCCTCGAGGAGTGGACCCTAGGTTATGAGGAGAGGACGGCGGCGCGAGGACGCGATGAGGGGAGGCGTCGGGAGCATCGCGTCTCGCCTCGTGAGGAGGGCAAGCATCGAAGGGATCGCGTTCAGGCTTGCGTCAACGTAGGTGTTAATGGGCCGGCCCAAGTACGCGGCTGTGACGCGACTTGAAAGGTGGGCGAAAGATAGGAGTGGTGGGATGAGGTGGGAGTGAGGCGAGACTACCAACTCACACATTAGGAGTAGAGATAGTCGACGTAATGCACCAGGTTCACATGTCACACAATCCATCTATAGTCGACGGACACTCGAGTTTCTACCATGCACGGCAGCCGTTGATCATTGCGCCACGATACGTGTCAGAAATGAGGTCAAAACAATAGCATGTACCATCCAATAGGGTGATTTTGTCAATACCATCTAGTACTAGAAGAACGCCCGTGCGTTGCAACGGGGCCACATTAACTTTAAGAGTTCAATATTAATATTCTCATACATATCAAGTGACATTGGCGACCTTTTTTACCATCAAATCCTCACACACACACTTTCTCCCTCCCTCTTCCTCACTCTCTCTCCCCCTCTCCCTCTCTCTCTCTAACACACACACACACATATCCATCTTATTGGGTACGGACCATAATCCATCTATTTCACACACACACGCTAGTGCATAACAATATGGATTATGTGTATTATATTTGCCACCACAACTGAGGGAATTAATTTCATGTAAATCGGCCAGCCCCAGCTCCAAGAATACGGGGAGGAGGTGGCCCGGGGCGGCGTCAGCGCCGTCCGGCGCGGGCCACGGGCCCGCTTCCAAGTGCGTCTGCGCGCCGGCCACCCACGCCGGGTCCTTCAAGTGCCGCTTCCACCGCACCAACTCCCAGGGCCACGGCCACGGCCAGGGCCAGGGAAGCTGCCCTTCTTCGCCCCCTTCACCGGCCGCGGCACCCGGCCTCGCCATCCTCGTCCTCCGGCACCGTCGCGACCCAGTGACGCAGCCCAAGCATCGGCCTCGAGAATCAAGAACGCTCGACAACGGAGAGGGAAGGGAAGATCATATACATGTCATAAGAAAGGGAGTTTATTTACTGCTCCCTCGATGTATTGTTTCCTTTGTTTGGAGATTGATTACCATCCGTGAGTTAAGATAAGGTTAATGTGATTGAGTGATTTAAGGTAAGGTTAATTAATTTAGATTTGATCTTTAGAGATTGTTCGTGATTGATTCTACATTACTAAATATAACTTGCGCCAGTATGGAAAGTTCTGATCTGTTCAGATTTCTTTCGTTGTGTGAGAGGGTGACGCGAAAATAAACCGATGAAGTGGGGGAGGGGACGAAAAAAAATCTACGAAAAAAAACCAGCGAAGATGGGAGGAGGTACCAAAAAAAAACCATGGGAGGTGGGACGAAAAAAAACCTGAAAGCGAGACTACCAAATGCTCCATTAGGATTAGAGATAGTGCAGTAGTTCTTGAGAAAAGCAATTCTATGTGTGGAGTTTTTCACGCATGGATGCTTATCTCCTTTGTATGCATGGCTTAGCCCTTATAAAATTTGAGGGGTCCCCGCATGCATGCTATTGGCAAAGATTGCATGCCCACCCACCCCACCTCCTATGCTTTTTCATTTCACTTACAAAGTTCAGACCTATGCAGCGACCTGAGATGATTGTCAAAGCTCAAGAGCTGGAAGTTCTTAGCAGGATGCCAGGCTGCACGCCTATGCAGCGGCTGTCTTTATACGCAGACGATGTTGTCCTGTTCATCAGACCGACGCGATCGGACCTGCTATTTGTGAAGGAAACCTTTGGTATCTTTGGTGAGGCATCTGGACTGGTCATGAATTACACTAAGTCCTCTGCTGTCATGATTAGAGCCACGGAGGAAGAGGAAGAGTTAGTGAAAGAGGCGCTGCCATGGAAGATGGAGACGTTCCCGATCAAATATTTAGGCTTGCAGTTGGGTATCAAGCAACTCAAGAGGTCAGATTGGCAGCCGATCGTGGATGCAGTGCTCAAGCTGATGCCGGGATGGCAAAGAGGACTGATCACCAGGCCCGGGCGACTAACTCTTGTCAATCACATTGTTCGAGCGCGGCCCACCCACCATCTGATCATCGCGGACGCACCCAAGTGGGCCTTAGAGAAGATTGACAAAGGATGCAGAAAGTTCTTCTGGGCTGGGACGGAAGAGCTTCATGGTGGCAAATGTCTGGTCATTTGGCAGCGTGTGTGCAGGCCAAAATATCTAGGAGGATTAGGTGTTTTGAACTTATACAAGCAAGGGATTGCGCTCCGCCTTCACTGGGAGTGGCTCAAGCGCACAGATGACCTCCGGCCATGGCAAGGATTGAGCCTTACGGCAGACAAACAGGTGGCCTTGGCATTTAACAGCATGGTCAAATGGGAGTTAGGCAATGGGAGACGGGTGCTGTTCTGGAAGGACAGATGGATCAATGGAAGTTCCGTTGCTGAGATAGCACCGATGGTTTGGACCATGATCAAGACCCAAGTCGTGAATAGGAGAACGGTTAAGGATGCTCTGCACTTTCATGCATGGACTTCAGACATTGTTGGGGAAATGAACACAGACGGCCTGGTGCAATTCATCCGGCTCTGGGAACTGGTCAGAGGAATGAGCCTTGTTCCTGAGACTGAGGACAAACCAATTTGGCAGTGGAACTCCAGTGGGACGTACTCGGCCCGCTCCGCGTATAAGATGCTCTGTGAGGGTGGCATTCGGTTTCAATGTTCCTCGGCAATTTGGGGATGCTGGGCGCCTCTGATCTGTAAGATCTTCATATGGTTAGTGCTGCAATACCGCCTTTGGACATCAGATAGAAGGCACCGGCATGGCCTTCAAGATTAGAGCTCGCCGTGCTTCCTTTGCGATCAAGAAGAGGACACGCGGTGGACCACATCCTGTTGCAGTGCATATACGCTCGCCAAGTCTGGTTCTTGTGCTTTAGGCGTTTAGACATTGATCTCTCAGTTCTACCAACGGTGCAAGATCGACTGGAGACGTGGTGGTCGGAATCAAGGAAGCGCATCTCTAAACTGCACCGTAAAGGCTACGACTCACTTGTCATCTTGATATGCTGGAACCTTTGGAAGCAAAGAAATGGTAGAGTATTCTCACGCACCAACAGTGCCAATGAATGGGGAGCCGCGGACATTATCATGCATGAGATGAGATTATGGATAGTGGCTAGAGGTAGAGGAGTCCAACATCTAGCCGAGTAGTAGCTTTAGTGAGTGTGGAGTGGAGTTTCGGGCGTGCTTTCCGCTGTGGGATTAGCCACCCCTTGTACTTCTTGTAACTAACCCTCTGACTTCTATAAAGCTAAGGTACGCAATTTGCGTACTCTCGAAAAAACTTACAAAGTTCAGTCTATTAAATATTTTGAACCAAAAATTTAATTTACATTTATTAATGTTCCTTGTGAGAAGAGGGCATTGAACAAGACCACTCTTGAATATATTTTGACAAGTTTTAATTGTGCATAAGTTTCACATATTGAAACTTGATAATCCTACTATTAAGGTTTTGTCATGTTTTATCATGTTTGATATAAATCAGCTTAATATACAAATATATTTTTTTATCTCGGGTTTATGGTTTTAAGTTTCAGTACTTAAAACTTGATGATTTTATCCTCGTGATATCAAGTTTTAATAGATGAAACTTGGTGAAGTTTTAAAAACTTGTCAAAACGTATTCAATAGTGGTCTTGTTTGAAAGCAAATGAAACATAAATAGAATTTTTAGTTCAAAAGATACAATAGACGGAAAAGGCTTTTCCATTCGCGTTCCGTATGTAGCGTCAATCTCCACCACCCAAACCTGCCCATGATTGAAGATGCATGCAAGAAAGCTGACTAGGGCACGTCCTTCTCTGTCGCATGCATGTCAGGTAGTAGGTGGGCCTGTTGCTAGATTCTTGCATGCCCGCACAACACGATTTAAGTGCTAGAAATTTTAATTATCCTGTTGTTTAAACGGGCCTGAAAAAAACGTTGTTTAAATAGTTTCAAAGAGAACTAACCTTTGTTCAATTGGTATCTGAACTTTGCTATGAAAAACAGAAGAACTTTTGAAAAATAGGTATAGCACTTTATTAACTCATTTTCTGAACTTTATCTTCAAAACTAAAAGAACTTTATGGTTTTATTGGTTTCCTCAAAAATTCTTCTGACTTTATTGCAAAGTTCAAATAATCCTTCATAGAGTTCTTAAGCAATTTATACTTGTGATTAGTGGTGCCGAGCGTTAACATGTGTTGTACTTTACCTTCATCATCTGAAGAACTTTGCATCATACATTAAAAGAATTTTCAACTACACTATAAATTGCAACTAGACAAATAATCTGTTGACCTGAGCGTTATTAGCTACGTCAGTTATGCAATACCGGACAAAATTGTGCGGCTGGTCTGCCATCTAAACTCAAGCATGGGAGAGAAAGAGTGCAGGGCATGCAAAGGCTAGTGAGAAAACGAATCTATAGCCTGTCTTCCATAGCCTGTGGCCTCACATGCAGTACATGCATGGCTGACAAACAGTGGACCAGCTGATTAGACTGTACCTATGATGAGCGGCTTGGATTTGCGCTGCATACGGAACGCGAATGGAAAAAACCGCGTCCTACAATAGATTCAAATCTCAAAGCTAAAAGAAAAGGTAATGAAGGTTGGATGGGGGAGCATGCACTCTCTGCAAAATGTTGCATACCGGGGTCCACCCAAAACAATCAATGGGCTAATCCATGCACGGGAGAAAATCCACTCTCAATAGTTCTCCATTCACCCATACTTTTTCCATATGATCCAAAGATGTATCAATTGTATCTTTTGAGCATGAAGTCAGATTTATGATCCGTTTGCGCGTTTATGTTTCTCGCAATGAAGCCTTCCAAACAACCAACCTTGAATATATGTTGACAAGATTTAAAATATGAATTCAAAAACATGATGAAAATTAGTGATACACGACGCGTTACAAAATAACCCAATAAAACTTGATAATATTGTTCCATAGCGTTTTAGTTTGTTATATTCTATTTCGTCTTGTACCATAGTGTATCATGTCATTAAATTGTGTCTCAAAATGATGGGTAGAGAACTTGGTTAAACATGGAGAAACCCGGTGCATCATAATGTTCGTCACTATCAAACATGACGAAACTTGGTGAAAACTCAATATACGCTCTACCCAGAACAATATTGTTTCAGTACGTTCCATAGACTTTCACTATGTTTCATATTTCAATTTCAAAATTGTCAAAATGTATTCATGAGTGGTCTTATTTCAAAGTATTCATCGCATGAAACACAAAGATGCAAACGGGTCCTAAATTAGACTTTTGATTTAATGGATAAATGAGATTCAAACTTGAAATCAAACGAAAAACACATGGGTGGGCGGGGTATTATATGCATAGTGTTGTTGGAAATATGCCCTAGAGGAAATAATATCGTATTATTATATTTTAATTTTCATAATTAAAGACTTTATATTTTATAGTATAACTGCTATGATCCTGGAATATGTGATTCAGTGGAAAATTAATATACACATGTGGAATGATAAACGGCAAAGTATAAGTTCCCAGTCTTGCCTCTAACACTGGCTCAAGTGTTGTTGGTGATCATGTTTTCGGATCTTATGATATCGTTAAGTGTAACGATATTCCTAAAACAACATTGAGAGTATGACGTTAGAAGAACGATCATATTGAATCGACCCAAACTTGTTTGTTATACTTCGAGATAATATCGTTTGAAATCAATTGTTATAACACGGAGTGTTAGAATGTGTTCATAGTTCCTCAGACTATGAGAGTATCGTAGTCACTTCCTACCATACGGTGAACTTTGGGGTTGCTCAAACGTCATCTATAACACAATGATCATAACAACAACTTACAGGTTCATCGGAAAGTTTGACAAGGGACTAGATAGCTCGAGTGTTGGATTTGCTCCTCCCATGATGGAGAAATATTCTTAGGCCCTCTCGGTGTGACGACATCAATCATCGTGTGGCCAGACATAAGTGACGACGTCACGGGGATGCCGGAACACTTTAACGAGAAAGAAGAACAAAACTGGTAACGAGAATGACGGTATAGTGAGCATGTGCATGACTCAGGAGGATACCGGCACACCTCGGGTTTTGTAAAGTATCCCGAAGCAAAGGGAACATCACATGAACCAAAGGTTCACTCGAATGTCATTCATATAATCATAGGGATCGATGTGGACGTCCACAGTTCCGCTATCGATCATTGAACTAAAGGATTTGATTCATGTCTATGATTTACTGAACCTATGGGGTCACAAGGTAATCATGATTTGTTGAGTGTTAGTAGGAAAAGAGTATCGAGGATTTATTTGTGGAATTGTTTCATTAATGTCTGGAATAGTTTCGAGAGGAACCGAAAGCGTTTTGGGGTCATTGGAAGGGTTTCGGAGTTTATCGGGAAATACTGGGTATTATCGATAAATAATATATAGATGAAAAATGTTTCGAGTGATGCTAAATTAATAATATAAAAGGCTCTAGTAATTGTTAGGAGGCTTTTATATTAATTTTAATATCAACGTGGCCTTAAAAGGCCAAGGTGGTGGAAGGAGGTATTGGGCCACCTTGGCCCAACAGGATGTGGCGCCTCCTTTCCTTGGGGGGGGGTGGGGGGGCGAATTGGACTAGGAGGAGTCAACTTCTCCCCCTTGGCCGGCTCCCCAAGGAGTACGCACGGGTACCAGAGAGTTACTGACCACCCCGTGGCACGGGGTCAAAAAGACCCCATGCCCACGGGGTGTCCAGGTGTCTTTGTTGACATTGACTGCATACCTCGGCAAAGCACACAGGCATTTGGAAGGTGGTAGGTGTAGCAGGGCTGGTGTATATGTTTTGGCAGCATTCCCACACAACACAACTCCACGATGAATCACTCTTAATGTGCGGTTCTCCTAACTCAAATTAACCAAACGAAAACCCTTCGAGTCGCCGATAAACCACGCCTTTGATCTTTTGACTTGGGGGCTCACACAACTCCATAATACCCTTCATGGAACCAATATCTAGATAAACTTTAGCAACCGATATTAGTTCTCTAACCTATTGTCCATTCACACACACAAATATAATTAAGTGCTACAGGCACTTTCAGTCTCCCCCTTTGGTGCATTGATGAAAAATGGTTAGCACATGACATAAAAAGATACATCAAAGGAAGAAGCATGATACAATATTATCACTAGAGCTCCCCTATGTGAGTGCACACGATAAAAGAGAATGCTGGTTTAAATCAAGCACACACATATGAGGCTCCCCCCTAGATCAATAGGTCAAGGCATGGTGATCAACATAAATAACCTACACGGTGCGTAGATCCACATGCACAAGGGTGTGGTGAGCAAGTAGAGTGAGACAAAATAATAAGAACATAACATACGCATTAAGATAGAACGATAATAAGCATGGATGATCCACAAAGCACATAGTCTCACACATAGAAAAGGTAGCTCACGACCACATAACGAAAATCAAATAAGAGTATCTCAAGCCAAATAAACACCACCAAATAGGAACAAGGCCTTGAGATCTCAACACAACTCAGAAACTCTTAAACCACTTCTCCACCTTTGTCATCAGGACAACAAAAAGGTAAAAGGAAAAACAAGGAAGAAAACTAGAAAAGAGGTGGCGCGCTCGACACATCATCATCATCCTCAAAACGCCATCCCGCCATCGAAAAGTAGCGAGGCGTGGCCTGATGTCGCTTGAACTACGTCGGTATTTCCCCAAAGAGGAAGGGATGATGCAGCACAGCTATGGTAGGTATTTCCCTTAGTTATGAAACCAAGGTATCAATCCAGTAGGAGAACCAAACAACACTATGTAAACGGTACCTGCACACAAAGAACAAATATTTGCAACCCGACGCGTAAGAGGGGTTGTCAATCCCTCCACGGTAAAAAGATAGATAAATTTGTGGTAGATTGGATAAATAGCTCTCAATAAAACATGAAATAAAAGATGCAAATAAAAAGTGCAGCAAGGTATTTTTGGGTTTTTGGAAATATAGATCTGAAAATAAAAGTGGCAAATAATAGATCGGAAAGCAAATATGATGAAGAATAGACCCGGGGGGCGTAGATTTCACTAGTGGCTTCTCTCGAGAAAAATAGCATACGATGGGTAAACAAATTACTGTTGGGCAATTGATAGAACTTCAAATAATTATGACGATATCCACGCAATGATCATTATATAGGAATTTCGTCTAAGATTAGTAGACCGACTCCTGCCTCATCTACTACTATTACTCCACACATCGACCGCTATCCAGCATGCATCTAGTGCATTAAGTTCATGGAGAAACAGAGTAATGCAATAAGAATGATGACATGATGCAGACAAGATCTATTCATGTAGGAATAGACCCCATCTTGTTATCCTTAATGGCAACAATCAATATGTGTCTTGCTGCCCCTTCTGTCACTGGGAAAGAATACCGCACGACCGAACCCATCACAAAGCACCTCTTCCCATGGCAAGAAAAATCGACCTAGTCGGCCTAACTAAACCAAAGGTTCGAAGAAGAAATACGAGGCTATAAGTAATCATGCATATAAGAGATCAAAAGAAGACTCAAATAACTTTCATGGATAAAATAGATCTGATCATAAACTCAAAGTTCATCGGATCCCAACAAACACACCGCAAAAAGAGTTACATCAAATAGATCTCCATGAGACCATTGTATTGAGAATCAAAAGAGAGAGAGAAAGCCATCTAGCTACTAACTACGGACCCGTAGGTCTACAATGAACTACTCACGCATCATCGGAGAGGCACCAATGAGGATGATGAACCCCTCCGTGATGGTGTCTAGATTAGATCTGGTGGTTCTGGAAATTGCGGCGGCTGGAATTGTGTTTCGTCGATTCCCCTAGGGTTTTTGGATTTTTGGGCTATTTATAGAGCAAAGAGGCGGTGCGGGAGGCGGCCGAGGTGGGCACAACCCACCAGGGCGCGCCTGGGCCCCCAGGCGCGCCCAGGCGGGTTGTGCTCCCCTCGGAGTCCCCCTCTGGTACTTCTTTGGCCCAACAGGTGTCTTCTGGTGCAGAAAAAATCTCCAAAAAGTTTCACTGCGTTTGGACTCCGTTTGGTATTGATTTTCTGCGAAGTAAAAAACAGCAACTGGCACTGGGCACTATGTCAATAGGTTAGTCCCAAAAAATGATATAAAGTTGCTATAAAATTATTGTAAAACATCCAAGAATGATAATATAACAGCATGGAACAAGCAAAAATTATAGATATGTTGGAGACGTATCAGCATCCCCAAGCTTAATTCCTACTCGTCCTCGAGTAGGTAAATGATAAAAATAGAATTTTTGATGTGGAATGCTGCCTAACATGTTCATCACATATTCTTTTCTTTTGTAGCATGGACATTTTGACTTTTATATGGTTCAAAGCAATGGTCTAGTTTGACATGAAGATTTCAATACTCAAGCATATCAACAAGCAAGCATGTCTTTCAAAATATCAACACAAAAGCAAGTTATCCCTAGCCCATTATGCTCAATCATTTATCCATTCATGAAACACACTCGCATATTAGCTACACCCAATGCTCAAGTACGATCATAGTGCCCCTTAGTTGGTGCTTTATAAGATAAGATGGAGACTCAAATAAAAATAAAAATTGCATAAAGTAAATAGAAAGGACCTTCCCAGAGGAAAGTAGGGATTTGTAGAGGTGCCAGAGCTCAAAACGGAAGAAATAGAGATAAAACATTTTGGGTGGCATGCTTTTCCTGTCAACGAAAACGATCGGCTAGTTCCCAACACTTTCCATGCTAGATATATCATAGGCGGTTCCCAAACAGAAAATAAAGTTTATTCCTTTTTCCACCATACTTTCACATTCCACGGCTAGCCATATCCACGGGTGCCGTCCATACCAACACTTTCCAAGGAATTTATTATTTGACAACATAAAGTATATTCATTTTTTATTTCGGTACTGGGCATCCCTAATACCTTTGTCGTACTCTCGTGCAATGACAAGTGAATAAACACTCATCTTGAGAATAACACATCTAGCATGAAAAAATATCAGCCACCCCCTACCATTTCATGAGTGGTACGAGCACACAAAAAGGAAATTTATTTTGAAAATTAGAGATGGCACATACTAATTTGCTTAGAACGACACAGAAATACCGCATATAGGTAGGTATACTGGACTCATATGGCAAAACTGGGTTTAAGGATTTTGGATGCACAAGTAGTATTCCTACTTAGTACAAGTGAAGGCTAGCAAAAAGATTGAGAAGCATCCAACCAAGAAGCGAAAAATCTCATAAGCGAGCATTAAGCATAACTAACACCGAATAATGCACCACAAGTAGGATGTAATTTCATTGCATAACTATTGGCTTTCATGCTTGCATAGGGAATCATGAACCTTAACACCAATATTCTTACTAAAGCACAATTACTCATCAACATGACTCACATATCACTATCATCATATCGCAAAACTATTACAAAGAATCAAGTTTATTTTGTCCAATGATCTTCATGAAGTTTTTATTATATCCCTCTTGAATATCTATCACTTTGGGACTAGTTTCATATGTTGCTTTTGATAGTTCAAACAAATCTAAGTGAAGAACATGAGCATAAAATTTTTCTCTCTCAAAATAATATAAGTGAAGCATGAGAGAATTTCTTCAAAAATTACTAACTCAAATAAATCGAAGTGAAGCATTAGAGCATTTCTTCAAAAACATTAAAGCACACCGTGCTCAAAAAGATATAAGTGAAGCACTAGAGCAATTCCATGGCTTAAAGAATTTAAGTGAAGCACATAGAGCAATTCTAACAAATCATAGCATAATTTTGGCTCTCTCAAATAGGTGTGTTCAGCAAGGATACTTGACACGAAACAAAAAGCAAAACCAGCAAAGACTCATATAATACAAGATGCTCCAAGCAAAACTCATGATATGTGACGAATAAAAATATAGCTCCAAGTAAAATACTGATGGTCGTTAGAAGAAAGAGGGGATGCCACTCGGGGCATCCCCAAGCTTAGCTGCTTGTTTCTCCTTGAATATTGCCTTGGGGTGCCATGGGCATCCCCAAGCTTAGGCTCTTCTTACTCCTTATTCCTTCATCCATCGTGATCTCACCCAAAACTTGAAAACTTCAATCACACAATACTCAACAAAACCTTCGTGAGATCCGTTAGTATAAGAAAACCAATCTTTACTTTAAGTACTGTAGAAAACCCATTCAAATTTTGTTATTGCATTATATCTACTGTATTCTAACTTTTCCATGGCTTATACACCCCGATACAATCCATAGAATCATCAAAACAAGCACACAATGCAAAGAAAATAGAATATGTCAAAAACAGAACAGTCTGTAAAGATGCGAATTGTTCTCATACTTCTGTAACTCCAAAATTCTGAAACATTAGAAAACAGAGGCCATTTGTATATCAATCTTGTGTAAAAAATTCAGAATTTTTTGTCGCTTCTATAAATCTAGACAATTATTTTATTGGACACAAAAGTTTCTGCTTTTCAACAGGATCAAATCAACTATCACCAAAGCTATCCCAAAGGCTTTACTTGGCACAAACACTAATTAAAACATAAAAAACACAATCATAACAGAGGCATAATTGTGCAAACACTCAAGAACAGAAAGAAAAAGGCAAAAATAAATTTTATTCATTGGGTTGCCTCCCAACAAGCGCTATCGTTTTACGCCCCTAGCTAGGCATAAAGCAAAGATCTAAGTGTTATCATTTTTAGTTCTAGATCCATAAGATGCCCTCATGATTGATTCATATGGTGGCTTAATTCTTATTCTAGGGAAGTGTTCCATTCCCTTTCTTAGTGGAAATTGAAATTTAATATTGTCTTCTTTCATCTCAATCACGGCACCTATAGTACGTAAAAACGGTCTACCAAGTATAATTTGACAAGACGGATTGCAATAAATATCAAGAACAATAAAATCTATGGGCACATAATTCCTATTTGCAAGAATAAGAACATCATTAATTCTTCCCATAGCCTTTTTAATAGTAGAATCCACCAAGTGCAAATTTAAAGAACACTCTTCAATATCGGTAAGACCAAGCACATCACATAAAGATTTCAGAATTGTGGAAACACTAGCACCCAAATCACATAAAGCAAAACACTCATAATTTTTTAATCTTGATTTTGATGGTGCGTTCCCATTCATCATGTAATTTTCTAGGAATTGAGATCTCTAACTCCAACTTTTCTTTCAAAGCTTTCATCATAGCATCAACAATGTGTTTAGTAAAAGCTTTATTTTGTTCATAAGCATAGGGTGAATTAATCATGGTTTGCAACAAAGAAATACAATCAATCAAAGAGCAATTGTCATAATTAAAGTCTTTGTAATCCAAAAGAGTGGGCACATCACTAGTTAAAGTTTTGACCTCTCCAAACCCACTTTTATCAATTTTTCATCAAGATTTTCACCCTCTGAATTATCGGGACACCTTCTAGCTAAAGTTGACTCTTATTCAGTCCCTTTATCATCAATTTTAATCTTACTAAACAAGGAATCAATAGAAGAAATACCAATCACTTTAAGATCTTCATCATTTTTATGAAAGCAATCACTAGAAAACGCTTTTTCTAAAAATTCTCTTTTAGCTCTAAGCATAGCGGTTCTTTTCTTACTTTAATCCATAAAAACATATAAATCTTTAATTGATTCCTCAACCTTAGGCACAAAAAATTTCAACTTGAGATTTTCTACATCATGAGAAATTATATCAATGCTTCTAGACATATCATCAATCTTATTCAACTTTTCTTCTATCGTATTATTGAAAACCTTTTGAGCATTGATAAATTCTTTAATATTATTCTCAAGATCATAGGTGTTCCTTTTATTATTATAAGAAGGATTACCATAGGAATTTCCATAATTATTAGAGGAATTTCCAGGAAAAGGCCTAGGATTAAAATTACCTCTATAAGTATTGTTATTAAAATTGTTTCACGAGACAAAATTCACATCTACGGAATCACTATTTTGCTCAATCAAAGTAGACAAAGGCACATAATTTAGATCAATAGGAGCATTTTAATTAGCAACCAATTTCATAAGAGTATCAACTTTTTCACTCAAGGTATTAATTTCTTCAACCGAATTAACTTTTTTACTAGTAGGTGCTCTTTCGGTATGCCATTGTGAATAATTTGCCATAATATTATCAAGCAATTTAGTAGCTTCACCCAAAGTAATTTCCATAAAAGTACCACCCGCGGCAGAATCTAAAAGATTTCTAGAAACAAAATTCAATCCCGCATAAATTTTCTGTATGATCATCCAAAGATTAAAACCGTGAGTAGGACAATTTCTTAGCATCAATTTCATTCTTTCCCAAGATTGTGCAACATGTTCATGCTCAAGTTGCTTAAAATTCATGACCTGAGTTCTAAGGGAAATAATTTTCGCGGGTGGAAAATACTTAGTAATGAAAGCATCTTTGCATTTATCCCAAGAATCGATACTATTGCGAGGCAAAGAAGAAAACAATTTTTTTGCACGATCTTGCAAAGAAAACGGAAATAATTTCAACTTCACAATATCATTGTCCACATCTTTTTTTCTTTTGCATATCGCATAATTCTATGAATGTGTTCAGATGGGACGCGGCATCCTCACTAGGAGTACCGGAAAACTGATCTTTCATAACAAGATTCAACTAAGCGGCAGTAATATCACAAGATTCCGCACTAGTGGCGGGAGGAGCAATCGGAGTGCTAATAAAATCATTGTTGTTGGTATTGGAAAAATCACACAACTTGGTGTTCTCTTGAGTCATCGTGACTACGCAAACAAGATTGCACACAAAAACAGATCTGACGAGAAAAAGACGAACGAAAAAGAGGGCGAATATAACGGCAAATTTTTGTGAAGTTGGGGAGATGAAAATGAGAGGAAAATGTCAAATAATGTAAATTGCAAGGAGATGAGATTTGTGATTAGGAACCTGATAGATGTTGATGATGTCTCCCCGGCAACGGCACTAGAAATTCCTTTTGATGTCGCTTGAACTACATCGGTATTTCCCCAAAGAGGAAGGGATGATGCAACACAGGTACGGTAGGTATTTCCCTCAGTTATGAAACCAAGGTATCAATCCAGTAGGAGAACCAAGCAACACTATGTAAATGATACCTGCACACAAAGAACAAATACTTGCAACCCGACGTGTAAGAGGGGTTGTCAATCCCTCCATGGTAAAAAGATAGATAAATTTGTGGTAGATTGGATAAATAGCTCTCGATAAAACGCGAAATAAAAGATGCAAATAAAAAGTGCAGAAAGTTATTTTTGGGTTTTTGGAAATATAGATCTGAAAATAAAAGTGGCAAATAATAGATCGGAAAGCAAATATGATGAAGAATAGACCCGGGGGGCGTAGATTTCACTAGTGGCTTCTCTCAAGAAAAATAGCATATGATGGGTAAACAAATTACTGTTGGGCAATTGATAGAACTTCAAATAATTATGACGATATCCAGGCAATGATCATTATGTAGGAATTTCGTCTAAGATTAGTAGACCGACTCCTGCCTGCATCTACTACTATTACTCCACACATCGACCGCTATCCAGCATGCATCTAGTGTATTAAGTTCATGGAGAAACAGAGTAATGCAATAAGAACGATGACATGATGTAGACAAGATCTATTCATGTAGGAATAGACCCCATCTTGTTATCCTTAATGGCAACGATCAATACGTGTCTTGCTGCCCCTTCTATCACTGGGAAAGAACACCGCACAACCGAACCCATCACAAAGCACCTCTTCCCATGGCAAGAAAAATCGATCCAGTCGGCCTACCTAAACCAAAGATTCAAAGAAGAAATACGAGGCTATAAGTAATCATGCATATAAGAGATCACAATAAGACTCAAACAACTTTCATGGATAAAATAGATCTGATCATAAACTCAAAGTTCATCGGATCCCAACAAACACACCGCAAAAAGAGTTACATCAAATAGATCTCCATGCGACCATTGTATTGAGAATCAAAAGAGAGAGAGGAAGCCATCTAGCTACTAACTACAGACCCGTAGGTCTACAATGAACTACTCACGCATCATCAGAGAGGCACCAATGAGGATGATGAACCCCTCCGTGATGGTGTCTAGATTGGATCTGGTGGATCAGGAACTTGCTGCGGCTGGAATTGTGTTTCGTCGACTCCCCTAGGGTTTTTGGATTTTCGGGGTATTTATAGAGCAAAGAGGCGCTGCAGGAGGCATCCGAGGTGGGCACAACCCACCAGGGCGCGCCTGGGCCCCCAGGCGTGCCCAGGTGGGTTGTGCTCCCCTCGGAACCCCTCTGGTACTTCTTTGGCACAACAGGTGTCTTCTGGTCCAGAAAAAATCTCCAAAAAGTTTCTCTGCGTTTGGACTCCGTTTGTTATTGATTTTCTGGGAAGTAAAAAACAAGCAAAAAATAGCATCTGGCACTGGGCACTATGTCAATAGGTTAGTCCCAAAAAATGATATAAAGTTGCTATAAAATGATTGTAAAACATCCAAGAATGATAATATAACAGCATGGAACAAGCAAAAATTATGGATACGTTGAAGACGTATCATGGCCTCACTGTCAGCATCCTCAGACCCTGGGTCAACCTCCTCCTCTGCAGCAGCACGCTCGGCCTTCTTCTGATGCCTCTCAGGCTTGCCCCTATTGGTCTCCTTGATCTGTCGATGCTGAATAGACTGATACATCTTGAACATGTTGCACATGGTCTTGAATAGAGAGTTCTTCTCCTCTCTGGTGAAACTGGCCTCAGACACAATCTTCTTGCCCGTACCACGAGGAATCCGGGCAGTGGAGGAACACCTAGCAGAGTAGGTGGGACGCTCATCAGGTCTAGGGTTGCGCCCCTTCTTAGGAGCCACATAAGGAGCAGGAGCGGCCGGAGTCCAGTTCATGTTACGCTTCGGAATGGAGGTCTTGTACTGAGCAATGTAATTAGCTGGGCAGACAGACTCAATCAAGGCCTAAATGAATGGAGCATAAATCAACGATTTGTTCTCCTGCACGCACTGACGTAGCTCATAGAACATGAAGTCCAACACATCCACCTTCTTCTTCTCATGAAGATACACAAAAATATCCAACATGGAGCTCCTCAAGTTATGCGAGTCACCGGCCTTAGGGGTGAGAGTGTACCTAAGGATGTGACGCATCGTGTCATATACTGGCAGTAAATCCTTGATAGACCCAGTGACAAATGACTTCTCATGCTTGTATGCAAACGCAGTCTCATCCTTGTGGCGCTGCCCAACTTCACGAACACGGCCAAACTCTTCATTCTCTTCTTCAAAGAACTGATAAGGAATGATCTTAGTAACCTTAGCCATAGAGGCAGAACACCGGTGCATCCCAGACATCCAGGTGAGGGTGCGAGCAGAGTCATTGGTGAACAAAACAGTGGCAAAGAACTGCATCACAAAATCCTCAATAACATATGGTTGAAAGTGACAAACGGAAGAAGCCCCAACCCCCCAACAGCAGCATACACTCCAGGGTAGAGATGGTCATTGTCTCGGAGACTCTCAACATTGGCTTGCTTGTGCGGGGCAAACTTCTTGGCTTTTGTCATGAGCAGCTCATAGTACACCCTATGCTGAAAGTCATTCTTGAACCTAGGGTCAACACCCATACCGGTGGAAGCAGCATATGGGTGAGCCTGTCTCTTGACCCAGATCTTTGGCTTCGACCATTTGAAAAGGGGAAGATCCCTGAGATCCCGCCCTCCAGGAATGGCCTGCTCGGGGCTACACTCCCCTTCTTTTTCCTCATCTTCATCAACAAATTCAGCCTCGCCTATGCATTTTAATCATAGGAAGCATCATCCATGAAGTCATATTTCTCATCTGAGTCCTCTAAAGCCTCAACCATGGGCTGCTTAGTGGCAGCACGGCGAGCACGACCCTGCCCAGCTGACTGAGAACCCTGACCGATCCCCTCTGATGGCTGATGACGAGCAACAATGAACTGACTATCTCCTGCTTTGGTGCGCTTGCGATGTACTTCCGACCTCTTGTCAGCGGAGTATGAGAAACACAAAGCAACAAAACAACACAACAACAGCAAAAAGATGAGTGCAAGTGCTCGAAGAAATGGCAAGGAATGAACTAGGGAAAAGCTGAACAGAACCATATTGCCTACCCCGTGCGCACGGGGTACAGGACCACGTGGACACGGGGGCCCTGTGCGCACGGTATAGGCCTGTGTGAAGGAAATATGCCCTAGAGGCAATAATAAAGTTGTTATTTTATATTTCCTTATTCATGATAAAGGTTTATTATTCATGCTAGAATTGTATTGATCGGAAACTTAAATACATGTGTGAATACATAAACAAATACTGTGTCCCTAGTAAGCCTCTACTAGACTAGCTCATTGATCAAAGATGGTTAAGGTTTCCTAACCATGGACATGTGTTGTCATTTGATAATGGGATCACATCATTAGGATAATGATGTGATGGACAAGACCCATCCGTTATCTTAGCATATTGATTGTTCAGTTTATTGCTATTGCTTTCTTAATGTCAAATACATATTCCTTCGACTATAGATTATGCAACTCCCGGATACAAGAGGAATACCTTGTGTGCTATCAAACGTCACAACGTAACTGGGTGATCATAAAGATGCTCTACAGGTATCTCCGAAGGTGTTTGTTGAGTTGGCATAGATCGAGATTAGGATTTGTCACTCCGAATATCGGAGAGGTATCTCTGGGCCCTCTCGGTAATACACATCATAAGCTTGAAAGCAAATGACTAAGGAGTTGTTCACGAGGTGATGTATTACGAAACGAGTAAAGAGACTTGCCAGTAACGAGATTGAACTAGGTATGAAGATACCGACGATCGAATCTCGGGCAAGTAACATACCAATGGACAAAGGGAATTACATATGTTGTCATAACGGTTCGACCGATAAAGATCTTCGTAGAATATGTAGGAGCCAATATGGGCATCCAGGTTCCGCTATTGGTTATTGACTGGAGAGGTATCTCAGTCATGTGTACATAGTTCTCGAACCCGTAGGGTCCGCATGCTTAACGTTCGTTGACGATATAGTGTTCTATGAGTTATATGATTTGGTGACCAAATGTTGTTCGGAGTCCTGGATGAGATCACAGATATTACGAGGACTCTCTAAATGGTCGAGAGGTAAAGATTGATATATAGGACGATGGTATTCGGACACCGGAAGTGTTTCAGAGGGTACCGGGTACTTATCGGGTCACCGGAAAGGAGTTTCGGGCACCCCCGGCAAAGATATGGGCCTTATGGGCCAAGTGAGGGAACACACTGATGCTTGCTTGAACTATGTCAGTATTTCCCCAAAGAGGAAGGGATGATGCAGCACAGCAACGGTAGGTATTTCCCTCATTGATGAGACCAAGGTTATCGAACCAGTAGGAGAACCACGCAACACCACGTAAACAGCTCCTGCACAGAAAGAACAAATACTTGCAACCCGACGTAAGAGAGGGGTTGTCAATCCCTCACGGGTAAAAGGATAGGTAAAATTGTAGTAGATTGGATAAATAGATCTCGCGGGAACGCGAGATAAAATAAATAAGTAAAAATTGCAGCAAGGTATTTTTGGGTTTTTGGATTAATAGATCTGAAAATAAAAGTTGCAAATAAAGAAAAGAGTGAATAGCAAAATAGATCTTGAAGGCAAATGTATTAAAGAAGAGACCCGGGGGCCGTAGTTTTCACTAGTGGCTTCTGTCGAGAAAAATAGCAAACGGTGGGTAAAAAAATTACTGTTGGGCAATTGATAGAACTTCAAATACTCATGACAATATCCAGGCAATGATCATTATATAGGCATCACGTCCAAGATTAGTAGACCGGCTCCTGCCTGCATCTACTACTATTACTCCACACATCGACTGCTATCCAGCATGCATCTAGTGTATTAAGTTCATGGAAAAACGGAGTAATGCCATAAGAATGATGACATGCTGTAGACAAGATCTATTTATGTAGAAATAGACCCCATCTTGTTATCCTTAATAGCAACGATACATACGTGTCGGTTCCCCTTCTGTCACTGGGATCAAGCACCGTAAGATCGAACTCATCACAAAGCACCTCTTCCCATTGCAAGATAAATAGATCAAGTTGGCCAAACAAAACCCAAATATCGGAGAAGAAATATGAGGCTATAAGCAATCATGCATATAAGAGATCAAAGAAGACTCAAATAACTTTCATAGATAAAAACATAGATCTGGTCATAAACTCAAAGTTCATCGGATCCCAACAAACACACCGCAAAAAGAGTTACATCAAATAGATCTCCAAGAAACCATTGTATTGAGAATCAAGCGAGAGAGAGAAAGCCATCTAGCTACTAACTACGGACCCGTAGGTCTACAATGAACTACTCACGCATCATCGGAGAGGCACCAATGAGGATGATGAACCCCTCCATGATGGTGTCTAGATTGGATCTGTGGTTTCTGGAACTTGCGGCGGCTGGAATTGATTTTCGTCGACTCCCCTAGGGTTTCTGGAATATTGGGGTATTTATAGAGTAAAGAGGCGGTGCGGGAGGTCTCCGAGATGGGCACAACCCACCAGGGCGCGCCCCGGTGTCTTGTGCTCACCTCGGGCCCCCTCTTCGGTACTTCTTTGGCCCACTGGATGTCTTCTGGTCCAAAAAAATCTCTAAAAAGTTTCGCTGCGTTTGGACTCCATTTGGTATTGATTTCCTGCGATGTAAAAAACATGCAGAAAACAGAACTGGCACTGGGCACTATGTCAATAGGTTAGTACCAAAAAAATGATATAAAATGATTGTAAAACATCCAAGAATGATAATATAACAGCATGGAACAATCAAAAATTATAGATACGTTGGAGACGTATCACACACCAGCCCACAAGGGGCTGGTGCGCCCCTATAGAGGCTGGCCCTATGAGGAGGAGAAGGAAAGAGGGGAGGGCAAGGAAAGTGTGGAGTAGGACTCCCCCTTCCTTCCCTCCCCCCCTCTTTCCTTCCCCCTTGTTAATACAAGGAAAGGGGGGCGCAGGGCAAGGCAGGAGCCCTAGGGGACGGCGGCCAGCCCTAGGGCGTGCCTGGATGCCTCCCCTCCCCTCCCACCTATATACACATGGGGAGGGGGCGCCACACAACAACACAACATTGTCTTAGCCGTGTGCGGCGCCCCCATCCACAATTTTCTCCCTCGGTCATATTTTCGTAGTGCTTAGGCGAAGCCCTGCGGAGATAACTTCACCATCACCATCACCATGCTGTTTTGCTGCCGGAACTCATCCACTACCTCGCCGTCTTGCTGGATCAAGAAGGCGGAGGACGTCATCGAGCTGAACGTGTGCTGAACGCGGAGGTGTCGTATGTTCGGTGCTCGATCGGTTGGAATGCGAAGAAGTTCGACTGCATCAACCACGTTGTCAAATGCTTCCGCTTACGGTCTACGAGGGTATGTAGGCACACTCTCTCCCTCTCATTGCTATGCATCTCCTTGATAGATCTTGCATGTGCGTAGAATTTTTTTTGTTTTCCATGCAACGTTCCCCAACAGTGGCATCATGAGCCAGGTCTATGCCTAGATGATATGCACGAGTAGAACACAGAGAGTTGTGGGCGGTGATAGTCATACTGCTTACCGCCAACGTCTTATTTTGATTCGGCGGTATTGTTGGATGAAGTGGCCCAGACCAACCTTACATGTCCACGCACATGAGACCGGTTCCACCGACTGACATGCAACTAGTTTTGCATAAAGGTGGCTGGCGGGTGTCTGTTTCTCCTACTTTAGTTGAATCGAATTTGACTACGGCCGGTCCTTGAAGAAGGTTAAAACAACAAACTTGATGAATCACCATTGTGGTTTTTGCGTAGGCAAGAACGGTTCTTGCTAGAAACCCGTAGCAGCCACGTAAAACTTGCAACAATGAAGTAGAGGACGTCTAACTTGTTTTTGCAGGGCATGTTGTGATGTGATATGGTCAAGATATGATGTGATATATGTTGATGTATGAGATGATCATGTTTTGTAATATCGACAACCGGCAGGAGCCTTAGGGTTGTCTCTTTTTTGTATGAAGTGCAAACGCCATGTAATTGCTTTACTTTATCGCTATGCGTTAGCAATAGTTGTAGAAGTAATAGTTGGCGAGATGACCCCGACGCAACGATGGAGATCAAGGTGTCGAGCCGGTGATGATGGAGATCATGACGATGCTTTGGAGATGGTGATCAAAAGCACAAGATGATGGCCATATCATGTCACATATTTTGATTGCATGTGATGTTTATCTTTTATGCATCTTATTTTGCTTAGTACGGCGGTAACATTATAAGATGATCCCTTCACTAAATTTCAAGATATAAGTGTTATCCCCGAGTATGCATCATTGCGAAAGTTCGTCATTTCGAGACACCACGTGATGATCGGGTGTGATAGACTCTACGTTCACATACAACGGGTGTAAGACAGTTTTACACATGCAGAATACTTGGGTTAAACTTGACGAGCCTAGCATGTACAGACATGGTCTCGGAACACTGGAGACCGAAAGATCGAACATGAGTCATATAGTAGATATGATCAACATAGAGATGTTCACCATTGATGACTACCCCATCTCACGTGATGATCGGACATGGGTTAGTTGATTTGGATCATGTATCACTTAGATAACTTGAGGGATGTTTATTTAAGTGGGAGTTCATTAGTAATTTGATTAATTGAACTTAATTTATCATGAACTTAGTCCTGATAGTATTTGCAAATTTATGTTGTAGATCAATAGCTCGCGATATAGCTTCACTATTTTTGATATGTTCCTAGAGAAAACTAAGTCGAAAGATGATGGTAGCAATGATGCGGACTTGGTCCGTGATCTGAGGATTATCCTCATTGCTGCACAGAAGAATTATGTCCTTGATGCACCACTAGGTGACAGACCTATTGCAGGAGCAGATGCAAATGTTATGAACGTTTGGCAAGCTCGATATGATGACAACTTGATAGTTTAGTGCGCCATGCTTTATGGCTTAGAATCGGGACTTCAAAGACGTTTTGAACATCATGGAGCATATGAAATGTTCCAAGAGTTGAAGTTAATATTTCAAGCAAATGCCCGAGTTGAGAGATATGAAGTCTCCAATAAGTTCTATAGATGCAAGATGGAGGAGTATAGCTCAGCCAGTGAGCATGTGCTCAGAATATCTGGGTACTACAATCGCTTGAATCAAGTGGGAGTTAATCTTCCAGATAAGATAGTGATTGACAAAGTTCTCTAGTCACTATCACCAAGCTACTAGAATTTTGTGATGAACTATAATATGCAAGGGATGACGAAAATGATTCCCGAGCTCTTCGCGATGCTGAAATCGACGAAGGTAGAAATCAAGAAAGAGCATCAAATGTTGATGGTTATCAAGACCACTAGTTTCAAGAAAAGGGCAACGGAAAGAAAGGGAACTTCAAGAAGAATGGCAAGCAAGTTGCCACTCCTGTGAAGAAGCCAAAGCTGGACCTAAGCCTGAAACTGAGTGCTTATACTGCAAAGGGAATGGTCACTAGAAGCGGAACTGCCCCAAATACTTGGCGGATAAGAAGGATGGCAGAGTGAACAAAGGTATATTTGATATACATGTTATTGATGTGTACTTTACTAGTGTTCGTAGTAACCCCTGGGTATTTGATACCGGTTCAGTTGCTAAGATTAGTAACTCGAAACAGGAGTTGCAAAATGAACAAAGACTAGTTAAGGGCAAGGTGACGATGTGTATTGGAAGTGATTCCAAGGTTGATACGATCACCATCACACACTCCTTCTACCTTCGGGATTAGTGTTGGACCTAAATAAATGTTATTTGGTGTTTGTGTTGAGCATGAATATGATTGGATCATGTTTATTGCGATACGGTTATTCATTTAAGTTAGAGAATAAGTGTTGTTTTGTTTACATGAATAAAACCTTCTATGGTCATACACCCAATGTGAATGGTTTATTGAATCTCGATTGTAGTGATACACATATTCATAATATTGATGCCAAAAGATGCAAAGTTGATAATGATAGTGCAACATACTTGTGGCACTGCCGTTTAAGTCATATTGGTGTAAAGCGCATGAAGAAACTCCATGCAGATGGACTTTTGGAATCACTTGATTATGATTCATTTGATACTTGCGAACCATGCCTCATGGGCACGATGACTAAAACTCCGTTCTCCGGAACAATGGAGCGAGCTAATGACTTATTGGAAATAATACATACCGATGTATGCGGTCCGATGAGTGTTGAGGCACGCGGCGGGTATCGTTATTTTATGACCTTTCACAGATGATTTGAGTAGGTATGGGTATATCTACTTGATGAAACATAAGTCTGAAACATTTGAAAAGTTCAAAGAATTTCAGAGTGAAGTGGAGAATCATCGTAACAAGAAAATAAAGTTTCTACGATTTGATCGTGGAGGTGAATATTTGAGTTATGAGTTTGGCATTCATTTAAAACAATGTGGAATAGTTTCACAACTCACGCCACCTGGAACACCACAGCATAATGGTGTGTCCGAACGTCGTAACCGTACTTTATTAGATATGGTGCGATCTATGATGTCTCTTACCGATTTACTACTATCATTTTGGGGTTATGCATTAGAGACAGCCGCATTCACGTTAAATAGGGCACCGTCTAAATCCATTGAGACGACACCGTATGAACTTTGGTTTGGCAAGAAACCTAAGCTGTCGTTTCTTAAAGTTTGGGATGCGATGCTTATGTCAAAAGGCTTCAACCTAATAAGCTCGAACCCAAATCGGAGAAGTGCGTCTTCATAGGATACCCTAAAGAAACTATTGGGTACACCTTCTACCACAGATCCGAAGGCAAGATCTTTGTTGCTGAGAATGGGTCCTTTCTAGAGAAGGAGTTTCTCTCAAAAGAAGTGAGTGGGAGGGAAGTAGAACTTGATGAGGTAATTGTACCTTCTCTCGAATTGGAAAGTAGCACATCACAGAAAACCTTTCCCGTGATGCCTACACCAACTAGAGAGGAAGCTAATGATAATGATCATGAAACTTCAGATCAAGTTACTACTGAACCTCGTAGGTCGAACAGAGCACGTTCCGCACCAGAGTGGTACGGTAATCCTGTCCTGGAAGTCATGTCATTAGACCATGGCAAACCTACGAACTATGAAGAAGCTATGATGAGCCTAGATTCCGACAGATGGCTTGAGGCCATGAAATCTGAGATAGGATCCATGTATGGGAACAAAGTATGGACTTTGGTGGACTTGCCCGATGATAGGCAAGCCATAGAAAATAAAATGGATCTTCAAGAAGAAGACTGACGCTGATGGTAATGTTACTGTCTACAAAGCTTGACTTGTTGCGAAAGGTTTTTTGACAAGTTCAAGGGGTTGACTACAATGAGACTTTTCTCACCCGTAGTGATGCTTAAGTCTGTCTGAATCACGTTAGCAATTGCCGCATTTTATGAAATCTGGCAAATGGACGTCAAAACTGCATTCCTTAATGGATTTCTTAAAGAAGAGTTGTATATGAGGCAACCAGAAGGTTTTGTCGATCCTAGAGGTGCTAACAAAGTGTGCAAGCTCCAGCGATCCATCTATGGACTGGTGCAAGCATCTCAGAGTTGGAATATACGCTTTGATGAGGTGATCAAAGCATATGATTTTATACAGACTTACGGTGAAGCCTGTATTTACAAGAAAGTGAGTGGGAGCTCTGTAGCATTTCTGATATTATATGTGGATGACATATTGTTGATTGGAAATGATATAGAATTTCTGGATAGCATAAAAGGATATTTGAATAAGAATTTTTCAATGAAAGACCTCGGTGAAGCTACTTACGTATTGAGCATCAAGATCTATAGGGATAGATCGAGACGTTTAATAGGACTTTCACAAAGCACATACCTTGATAAGATTTTGAAGGAGTTCAAAATGCATCAGTCAAAGAAGGAGTTCTTGCCTGTATTGTAAGGTGTGAAGTTGAGTAAGACTCAAAGCCCGAACACAGCAGAAGATAGAGAGAGAATAAAAGTCATTCCATGTGCCTCAGCCATAGGTTCTATAAAGTATGCCATGCTGTGTACCAGATCTATTGTGTACCTTGCCATGAGTTTGGCAAGGGGGTACAATAGTGATCCAGGAGTGGATCACTGGACAGCGGTCAAAATTATCCTTTGTTACCTAAGAAGGCTAAGGAAATGTTTCTCGATTATGGAGGTGATAAAGAGTTCGTCATAAAGGGTTACGTCGATGCAAGCTTTGACACCGATCCAGACGACTCTAAGTCTCAATCTGGATACGTATTGAACGTAGGAGCAATTAGCTAGAGTAGTTCCATGCAGAGCATTGTAGACATAGAAATTTGCAAAATACATACGGATCTGAATGTGGCAGACCCATTGACTAAAATTCTCTCACAAGCAAAACATGATCACACCTTATCACTCTTTGGATGTTAATCACATGGCAATGTGAACTAGATTATTGACTCTAGTAAACTCTTTGAGTGTAGGTCACATGGCGATGTGAACTATGGGTGTTAATCACATGGCGATGTGAACTAGATTATTGACTCTAGTGCAAGTGGGACACTGAAGGAAATATGCCCTAGAGGCAATAATAAATTTGTTATTTTATATTTCCTTATTCATGATAAAGGTTTATTATTCATGCTAGAATTGTATTGATCGGAAACTTAAATACATGTGTGAATACATAAACAAATACTGTGTCCCTAGTAAGCCTCTACTAGACTAGCTCGTTGATCAAAGATGGTTAAGGTTTCCTAACCATGGACATGTGTTGTCATTTGATAACGGGATCACATCATTAGGAGATTGATGTGATGGACAAGACCCATCCGTTATCTTAGCATATTGATCGTTCAGTTTATTGCTATTGCTTTCTTAATGTCAAATACATATTCCTTCGACTATAGATTATGAAACTCCCGGATACCAGAGGAATACCTTGTGTGCTATCAAACGTCACAACGTAACTGGGTGATCATAAAGATGCTCTATAGGTATCTCCGAAGGTGTTTGTTGAGTTGGCATAGATCGAGATTAGGATTTGTCACTCCGAGTATCGGAGAGGTATCTCTGGGCCCTCTCGGTAATACACATCATAAGCTTGCAAGCAAATGACTAAGGAGTTGGTCACGAGGTGATGTATTATGGAACGAGTAAAGAGGCTTATCGGTAACGAGATTGAACTAGGTATGAAGATACCGACGATCGAATCTCGGGCAAGTAACATACCGATGGACAAAGGGAATTACGTATGTTGTCATAACAGTTCGACCGATAAAGATCTTCGTAGAATATGTGGGAGCCAATATGGGCATCCAGGTTCCGCTATTGGTTATTGACCGAAGAGGTATCTCGGTCATGTCTACATAGTTCTCGAACCCGTAGGGTCTGCACGCTTAACGTTCGTTGACGATATAGTGTCATATGAGTTATATGATTTAATGACCGAATGTTGTTCGGAGTCCCGGATGAGATCACGGATATGACGAGGAGTCTCGAAATGGTCAAGAGGTAAAGATTGATATATCGGACGATGATATTCGGACACCAGAAGTGTTTCATAGGGTACCGGGTACTTATCGGGTCACCGGAAAGGAGTTTCGGGCACCCCCGGCTAAGATATGGGCTTTATGGGCCAAGTGAGGGAACATACCAGCCCACAAGGGGCTGGTGCGCCCCTATAGAGGCCGGCCCTATGAGGAGGAGAAGGAAAGAGGGGAGGGCAAGGAAAGTGTGGAGTAGGACTCCCCCTTCCTTCCCTCTCCCCCCTCTTTCCTTCCCCCTTGTTAATACAAGGAAATGGGGGCGCAGGGCAAGGCAGGAGCCCTAGGGGCCGGCGGCCAGCCCTAGGGCGCGCCTGGATGCCTCCCCTCCCCTACCACCTATATATACATGGGGAGGGGGCGCCACACAACAACACAACATTGTCTTAGCCGTGTGCGGCGCCCCGTCCACAGTTTCCTCCCTCGGTCATATTTTCGTAGTGCTTAGGCGAAGCCCTGCGGAGATAGCTTCACCATCACCGTCACCACACGGTCGTGCTGCCGGAACTCATCCACTACGTCGCCGTCTTGCTGGATCAAGAAGGCGGAGGACGTCATCGATCTGAACATGTGCTGAACGCGGAGGTGCCGTACATTCGGTGCTCGATCGGTTGGAATGCGAAGAAGTTCGGCTACATCAACCGCGTTGTCAAACGCTTCCACTTACGGTCTACGAGGGTATGTAGACACACTCTCTTCCTCTCGTTGCTATGCATCTCCTTGATAGATCTTGCGTCTGCGTAGAATTTTTTTTGTTTTCCTTGCAACGTTCCCCAACACTGTGGGCACGGGGGTCCCGTGTGCACGGTAGACCTCGTGGGAACGGGGGTTGCCCGGCTACACCTACTCCCAGAACCAAATATAGTAGTGAATGAGGCTAGGCGATCCCGCAGTAGATCCAGTGCAACTTTACACTAATTCATGAAATCTTGAGGTCTGATCTAGATAATGGAGGAAACCCTAGGACCCAACTACCCTATCAATGAAGAAATACACAAAAAGGAGAGAAGGAAGGGGGCAAGGTACTGGAGGAGGAGCCCATCCTGGGCGAACTCCTTGGAGAGGAAAGGTTCCATGGCGCGAGGAGGCACCGGAGAAGCCCGAGGCGACGATGGTGGCCTGGGGGCTTCTGGGCGTGGAGGGGGTGAAGGGGTGGGAATGAGCCCTAACCCCCCCCCCCCCCCGCGCACACACACACCTCCACCTCTTAGAGATTGTACTCAGAGTAGCAAAAACTGGGAGGAAAAAGACAGATGGATCGACCATGTTGGTGGGCGGGGGTGGGGGCCCCCTGGGGATACCCGCCGCGTGAGAGCGATGGGATCTCACCCTCCCAGACGCGCGTCGACTCGTCATCCACGAAGTCCATGATTTCAAGGGCGGGGAAGGCACGACCCTGGATAGCTCGATTGGATCTCGCCGTCCCGTCCGCGCTCGCGACCCTGGAGAAGTTGCGGCCGCCACCGCCACTCCAGTGAACAGCGGGGGAAATATCTGAAATTGGGCGGCGGTGGCGCGGGCGAGCACGTGGAGCTTGTCCTTCATCCTTCACGTGTAGAGGGAGGTGCCATGACAATTGTCCCCGCCGCGCTCGCGACCCTGAAGAGGTTGCGGTCGCCATCACCCGTTGGTGAACAACGGAGGAGGAGGACCGAAACTGGACGGCGATGGCGCAGGCGAGCACGTGGATCTCGTCCGCCGCCCTTGAATTGCAGAGGGAGCTGCTGTGACGACGGAGTAGGGGAGTCGCATCGCCGGGGGGTCGAGCAGGGCGCATCGTCAGGGGAGGGGGGCAGGAAGCATGCAGGGTGTGTCACTGGGGGAGCTGTAACGCCGGCGCCCGCCGCTCCTCCAAATCCGGCGGCTCGGAGATAACAGAGATGGGAAGTGGGAGAGTAGGGGCATAGTGGGGAATGGGTGAAGACGCGACCGTGCGGGTGAAAAAGGTTCGGGCGACTTCGGCCATATAGCGAACCTGTCGCTCGCGATGATGTGGCGCGGTCCGGTAGTAAGGCAGTTTGGGATAAGATGTCCAAAAACTGACGTCCGGGAGTTATATAAAACATTTATTTTTTTTGTCCAGTTAACCTTACCATAAGGCCCATCTCCCTTTTTTTGCGGGGATAAAATCATCAGATCTATGTGACCATCTCCCTTACAAGAGACCATCGCTAGCACTAGCTGCCATACAACAAACACATACACCCACCGAATAAGTAAATTTACCGGAACCGGTATGTACCGGTGAAGCATCCGCCGTCCATGCCAGCATCAAGATGCACACCGTCCTTTGACTAATAAACTAAGGAATCTTCTGTAGGGTGAAATACATCTCTATACTAGTCTGACAACACCTGACCAATACGTGAACATGCCCCCATAGCCTTTCCATTTAGTCATGCATGTGTACTCCCAGACCACTCAACCTATAGTAGTAACATTTTACTTTCTTGTTAGCTATTAAATGATTGATATCCTTTTAATAAATGTTTTTTTTAAAACCTTTTATATATTTGAATTCCTAAAGACAAGATCTTTAAACGAGACCAATATTCAGTATATTTTAGCGTAGTTTGAATTTTTGCAGTTTCATTCGCTTTGGCATTTCAAAAAAATGGATGTAACTCATTTCAAAAAAATTGTTTCACTTTATTTAAAAAAATGATTTCACAATTAAGAAAACAAATTTGAGTCATTTGAAAATACAGATTGAACTCATTTTAGAAAACTATTCATTTTAAAACACTGATTTCACTCGTATCAAAACACATATTTAAGTCATTTCAAAGAATTGGTTTTGCTCATTTCAAAAAGGTGATTTCACTCATTTCAAAAAACTAAATTCACTCATTTTGAAACACTGATCTCACTTATTCCGAAACACATATTTCACTCATTTACAGATAAAATTTCACTCATTTCAGAAAACATATTACGGTCATGTCAAAAAAAAACAAATTTAACTAAATTTAAACACCGATTTCACATATTTGAAAACACATATTTCATTCGTTTCAAAGAACTGGCTACACTAATTTCGTAAAACTGATTTCACTCATTTCACTATGTTAAAAAAATGATTTCACTCATATGAAAAAATTGATGTCACTCATTTCAGAAAAATAATTTCACTAAGTTGAGAAAACAAATTTCACTCATTTTCATATTTCAGTTTGAAATGGATTTCAGTCAGTGCGAAAAACTGATTTCACTCGTTTAGAAATTGATTTCACACTCAAGCAAATAACTGCTTCCAATATTTCAAAAACTTTATTTGACTCAATTCAAGAAACAATTTCACTTGTTTCGTAAACAGATTTCACTCATTTAAAAAAAATTAAATAATTAGTTTTTACTGTTTTTACATGACTATTTTTCAAAATTCTGAAATAACAGTTTCACGTATTTCACACCCAAAAATGTGTCATGTGTATGAAAAACATCCTTTCACATCATTTAAAAAATTAGTCTCACCCAATTCAAGATCATATTCACACTATTTTTAGAAAGCTGATTTCACTCATTTCAAATGTCAAAATTTAAAACTTGTTTGAATGTTATTCAAATTGATCTTTTCGAAAGGTCTTGGCTCCAGGAGTTCAAATATATACAAAAGTTTCAAAAACAAAATTTATGTTTTGAAGATATGAACATCTAAATAGTTAAAGGGAATTAAAAGTGATGGATTTAGAGAGTGGAGAGAGGAGAGATAATGTCAGACCAGGGCCGGGCCCATAGTGGTGCCAATGTGCGGCCCGCAAGGGCCCATAATTTGGGGGCCCCATATTTTTTACATAGGCCTAGTATTTCTCAAAAAAAAAATCCTAGGCTATGCCGCATGGGCCGCTGGGCACTTGAGCTGGCCTGAGTCATCGAGCGCTGGTGCAAGTCGATCAGATCGCTTCAGCATCGATCGATCGGCGGGAAATAGGATTGTCTTCACCACGGCCTGGCCCTCGCCTCGATCGGGAAACGGGATCGACGGATCTTCTGTCTAATAAAAAAAGGGATCGCTACGCAAGCAGTCGTTAGTCGATCGGGATCACCTTCGCCTCAATCGGAAAACTGCAACAGCAGACCCGTCGGCGTCGCTAAACGGATCGTCTTGTCGGTCCTCGCTTTTGCCTCGTCAGATCGATCAGATTTTGGCCGATGCGTTGTCGTCTTCGTAGCCTCCTCTCCCAACCCGTCGTCTCCTCGGATCGATCCGTGACCGACTCCACGCTCCAGGTGCTTAGTGGTCCTCCTTTTCGATTAACTTCGGTTCCTACTCCTATTCCTAATTTCTTAATTAACTTTTGGGAAGGGTATTATTTTTTAGAGATCTGTTCTTACCTCCTCGGTTAAATATCATAGTGTAGCAGTTTCAACCGGACATGACCCAAAACTAGGTGATTGACAGTTCATCTAATTGCAAAACATTGACGCATGCTCTTCATTGATATATGCTATTGTATAATTTAATTTATTTTATTCACCTTTTTTATCTTGTGTTTCAATAATACAATTTGATTCCAATTGTTATGTAAGACATTATATTATATACATTATACATTTCTTCTGCGATATATATATAATATATATATATATAATATATATAATATATATATATTATATATATATATATATATAATTATATTATAATGCTCGTTAGTTCATTTTTTAGTGAATAGGGCCTCATTTTTTAGTTTCGCACAGGCCCTGGATTTTGCCGGCCCGCCCCTGTCAGAGACATGCTGTTCAGTACCATGAGCAGTAAAAAGGAAGAAGCAAGACCATGCATGCGTCATTTGCAGTTGCATGGTGGGCTCGGTCTTAGGAATACGGGACTTAAATAGCGAAAATAGAGAAACAAATGTACACCTTTTGACTGCAGCATGCTATTGGTGAGAGAACCACCGGTACATACCAAACCGGTAAAAAACACTTTGCGATCCACCCATGCACTACAATAATCATCTCAATCCATCGGATCCCCTCGTGGGCACGGGAAAAACAATGATGGCGAGCACACGGCAGCTTCTGGGTAATAAGCTGATGTTGCTTCGTGCGTTGGAGCTTGCGTCGGCGCCATGGGTCAACCATCTTTCCCTTCCAACTGGTTTTAGGATCTCCCGCTTTCCTAGATGTGACGACTCCCAACCGCAGGTCCCGTTAGTGTGCATCCTCGGTATCTAGACTTCTCACACATTGTCTTGTTGCAGAGGCCGGTATAATTGATGTCTGCTTGATACTAATATATTATTGTAGTGGGCGACGCTACGCGTCCACCGTCGGATCCGCGCGATACGTCCGCCACCTCGATGGCCGTTCGATCTACCGCGCGCAGCCGTCCGATCCTCGATCTTTGGCACGCGGCTTGGTCGCCTCCCCCCACTCATTAATTCCTGAAACAACGGTCGAGTTGCAGAAACAAGCGCTTTGTCCCGGCCCCGATAGACCTGCGCCCAGCGCGGCGCCGCCCCCAACCACCGCAAATCAAGCCGCCGCCGGCGTGGGGGACCTCCATGGCGCACCACATCACGCGCCAGATGGTGGGATCGGACCCCAATCAGTCTCACCGAGGACCCCTGCTTGGAGAACGGGTGCAGCCATATTTCTCAGCTCCAAGTGCCCCGCCGGGAGCTTCCGCCGCGAGCTGGATCTTCGACTTGGTTCACAAATCCCTCGGTGGTGTTTCCTGAACTCCATCGAGCAGATCTCATCAACAATCTCGTGAGTCCTGTTTCTGAAACACTAGCTCTATTCCACTCTGAAACATAACACTTGTGTGAAAAACAGAGCAATGAGCCTCCCAAATTTTAGTTGCACATGAGCCTCCATATTTTCCTAAAACATTAGCTCTGTTCAACATGTCCTGCCTGTTTGTATCTATGAAACATGAGCCTCAGAAAAAATCTGTTGCATTGGTTGATGCCTCTGGTTAATGCCCCTGGTTTCATTGGTTAATTGCCCTGCTCCAATTTTATGAAACTTGTTAATGCCTCTGGTTTGATTTCATTGTGTATTGTTTCAGAAAAAAAAACACATTGCATGTTTCTGTTAATCCCTGCTCCATTGTGTATTTGATGGTGCATGTTGCATGTTCATGGGACCCTGAACATGTAGAATTTCTGTTGGTTTGATTATGTTGCATGTTTCTGTTGGGTACCTGAATTTTTTGAAACAAGAAAAAAAAATGCTGATTCCATGGAGAGATGAAATGGCTGTTGCACAACAACTCTGTTGCAGGAACATGGAACTGAAGGGGAAGGGAGCTATGTCCAAGGCAATTTTTCTGTTGGTGGTGAGGAAGATTCAGAGGGGTTTTGTTTGCTGAAGATGCAATCCAAGATGATTCAGATGATGGAGATGTTTCGTCGCACCACTGCCGCCCTATGTTGCGATGGTGTTTGACACAATCGGGATGCCGTCGAAATTCTACAACGACTATGCGTTCAAGTTGGGGTTCGGGACACTATATCTACTTCAAATCAAATTCACCCAGAAAGAGGTCAGAAGAAAAGAGGATGCAATACTGATAAAGGGTCTTTTGAGTGTGTGCACGCTAGAAAGCCCGTTAAAATGGAAACAAGTAGCACATCAGAGAGCATTGCAACGGAACCAGCAACTCTAGTAGGCAGCATGATGTTTGTACATGCATTTTCATCTGGTTTTGTTTCCAGTACAACCAGTTTTTCATTTGGTTTGGTGTATTCAGGTTACAGGAAAAATAGCTTGTTTCCTGTTCATGTTAATGTTACAGGAAAAATAGCTTGTTCATGTTACAGGGACATGATGTTCCAGGGATGCATCCATGAAAAATAGCTTGTATTAAGGTTACAGGAAAAACATAAATCTTACATGAAGGACCTTTCACTTGGTGATGTTACAGGAACATGTATTCATAGTATTTTTCTAGAGTATAATATATAGATCAAAAGATCATGTTACAGAGACACAATGGATATAGAATATTTTGTTGCCATTGAAAGATTTATCATGCAACAAGTGCTCCCATACCCAAAATGATACACCAGTGTGCAACAAAAAACTTGATTAAACACACATCAGGAACAGGTAACTACCATTTTATATCATGTCTACACACTGTATATAAGCTGTGCAACACCAGAACATTAGCGACAAATGGTTGCATCGATAAAGCTCCAGCTACAAAAAAGAGGGAAAGGAGGCATGCCCCAGCATGACACATTCTTCTCCAAAAAGCTTTGGTTCCATCGACTACTAGAGAGCTCGGTTACAAAACATGTCCACACACATGCACCCAAAAAAAAGAGGCCAAACTACTAGCTAGTCTTGTTGCGGTCGACGTTGACTTCAATCTACGACTTTTTCAGCAGGCTTGGAACTCATCCTCTGAGCTGAGGGTGTTTTTGGCGGGTGTTTGAAAAGCTTCGCCGCAATTGTACTTCCGGAAGTTGAGCAAGGAGATTGTGTCCTGACATACACAGCAAGAAACACACATAATTGAAACTACTAGCAAAGGGAAAAAGCACTGTTACAAAAAAATATGATTTCACAAGAAATGATTCTAGTGTTGCAGAGTGTTTCTTTCTTACTAGTGTTGGAGAGTGTTTCTGTACTACTAATGTTGCATAGGTTGCAAAAAAAAAGAGTCGCGGTCATACTGTACTAAAATGGCTTCAACCCCTTGGAAGTTAAATTCTCCATGTATAGAATAGCAAAGATGCCACAATCAAATCGATCTGCCAGAAAAAAATAGAAAGGAAAATAGACGACAAGCAAAACAGCAAAGTAGAGAAGTTGCGAAAAAATGTCAGGAATTTCAGTTTACCATCATTCCTCTATCCTGGTATTTTTTAACTTCCCTCATCACTCAAGCAGAAAATGCTCGTCCCACCCGAACTCATGGACAAACACTCATATCTCGTAACTTGTGAGATATTTCTAGAGGCACCATGTTTCCTGTCCCAGGAGCTAGGCCAATGAAGGCAGAGCAAAACCCATGACCTATCAATGGTCTCCTCATCGTCGTCATCCGCTTTGGAGAGAACAACTACTGTAGTGGCTATCAGAGCCCTATCACCATCCAAATACACTCTCAGATCTGCTTTGCCCCTCTTGCCGAATTCTACCCGGCCTGCTACCAGATGAACATTGAAATCTTCTTCACATGTCTTTTGTGTAAGTGTATTTTCTTGCGGTCATTAATCCGCATAAAAACATTAAAAAATAGAAAATCAGTAGATGTTGCGAAAAAGAAAAGTGCATCCAACAGATAGAAAACAGAAAAAGACATGGTTAAAAGAAGGTACTCAAAAGAAACTACTTGAGGCAGACGCTTCTTAGTGTCAATCCTCATAACTATGAAATGACAAGCCCTTCTGGGGGAGAAAGCAAAGGAGAGATGTGCAACAAATCCCAAAGCTAGACTTCTTAGTACATCTCTTTTCTTCCTTGGATGGAATTGGCTATTCGCGGCAGCCGCTTTGCTGACCATCTCGAGTTTGGTAGATGGGCATGCTGCGGAACAAAAACAAAGAGTAAGCTATGAACATTCATATATATGCAAAAAGGGCTATGAGCATGCATAATCCTAGTAGTTGCCACATAAAAAGCTAAAGCTACAGGAAAACAAGTCAAAAGTTCAAAAGAATAAATCATGAAGCTACAGGCAATCCCTAAAAAATTCAGAAAAAGTGCTATAGCTCCAGGAGAACCAAGTAACAACTTTAATCCTGCTCATGCGTCCATTTCAAAACAAACAAACTATAATGAACTCAAAAAATGCAACACCAGCAAGCTCCACAACTCTCACCCATGTTGTTCTTCATAGACAGTGGCAGAAAACAATGAACACTCAAAACAATGATCCAAAATGATGCTTACAAAATGTTACAAAACCCTGAATGAAACACATCTGCTGACATTGTTTACAGCAAAAATGGTTCTGTCATTTCTGAAATTCCACTACCAAACATGATGCTACAGGCAATCCACTAACATTCTGAAACACATCCTGCTATCTATGATGCTACAGGCAATCCACTACCAAAAATTCAGATAAACATGGAGGTATACACACAAAAAATCAACTACATAAATTAGACATTGCTATGCGGCGGTAAGAAGGTACAACAATTTTATGAGCTGCATAATTTCAGAAACAAAAAATAACTCTGCAAACACCGCGACCACCTCGTCTCCTACTATGCCGGCGACCACCTTTTCCTATTACAACCCGGCGCCCGCCTCTCCTATACAAACTACCACATCTCCTCCTACCCCAGCCGCGGAGCACCACCACCAAATCCGGGGAGCACAACGACAAAACACATGGCGGGCACAAAAATCGCCCCGCGACGGGGCACACCACCACCCCCTACCACCGCAGGGGGACACACCACCAGTCACCCCGCCCTACCACCACGCAGGGAAGCACCAAACCACACCATCCCTCGACTCGCACTACAGGAAATGGGGAAAATCGGTGATCAGTGGGGAAAGGATGCTACCTGCCTGATTAGAAGTCAGCCGCCGCGGATCCAGTCGTCGTCGCCAGCGCGACTGTCTGCCGCCCCTATCTGTCCCCCCCCCTCCCCCGCCCCCCTCCCCTGCGGGATCTAGCCCCCCTCCTTGCTTTGAAACAGCCCGTCAGTTGCAAAGCCGTTTCTGAAACAAAAACGCTCGAATAGTTTCAGCTGCAGAACGTGGCGTGGGTGCGGGTGCTCTCGTCCATCTGATCAAAAGATGATCTGACGGCACACGACCGGCGACGCGCGCCGAGAGATCAGCTGGGCTGAATGGTAGCTTTTTCATCTATTATTATCCTTTATTGGAAAAACTATTTTGATACACAAAAAATTCAGAAATTCACCAATACCATATAGATCAGTTTGTAATTGTATACATAATATCACAGTACAATATGCCCATTAATACGTAACTCATGAACAACCTTCGTCGAAGACAAAAGAACTGAAGCATAGCTCAAGCCATCTTAGTTATCAAAATTTGGGACCCATATCGCACAAGCAGCAGAATGACAAGCGGAGGTCAGACTTAATTTTGAGTTCAATCGTGTAACTAATTAAATTTCTATTCACACCACATAAGGAATACAGTTTTTATTCATGCATGATAAATGCATCGATCGCATCGAATTATTTGTCCGAATTACATGGGTTTCTAAAATAACACATCTGCAAGGCGCACTCGATCGCATACACAGTCCATCTACTCCATGCACCTTGTAGCACGCCATTTACAGATTAGATTTTTTCCTAGGAAGCAGCTTCTCTATGGCGCATATGCAACCCATCAAGTCCCACCGCCTTGTACCCCGTCACCCTCCTCCAGCACTTGTGGCTCAACGGCACGCCGAGGATCTGCCTTGGAGGAACAGCGCCGATGCAGCCACGGCGGACGGCAGGATCATTCCAATGAACCCGAAAAACCCCAACGTCAGGTTGACCAACCGAAGCGCCAGAAACCTCACCAAGAGCTCGTCCTCCCGCTCGAAAACCTCGTGAAGTGCTCGACGAAGGTGTACGCGTGGGGCCGTCCATGACGCAGCCGAGATCCATGAAGAGCTCCCACTCCACTCCCACCACGTGCACGTGGGTCCCGAGGAACGCCTCGACGACTGGGGGCGTCGAGCCTCCGACCGCTGGCGGACTGCTCGTACTTGGCCCCGAGGAAACGGCGGCGGCGGCCACGAGCTGGAGCGCCTCGTCGTGGCCAGAACGGGGCGCACGGACAGACGCGGTCGAGGTAGACGACGGCGGCAGAGCGTGCCCTCCGGGAGGCCCGAGGTGCGGGCGAGGCGTCCATCCAAGCACGAGCTCGGCGCGCATGGACGGCTCATGTGCCCTGCTGCATCTTGGACAGGTAGTCGGCGTCAGGGTGCTCCCCTGGGGTCCCTCTCCTTGGCCCGGAGGTCCGCTCGACGTCGGCTCGTAGGGATCCACGCACTTCAGCCCAGTTTCCCTTGGCGCCCATGACCGAAGAACGAATGAACGGCCGGGACGGCAGCTTGTCGCAGTCGTACATCGGCTGGAGCAGCATTGGCCACGCAGCGAGGGCTGGGCTGCCGGCGACTTGGAGATGCAGTCGAGTCGCCGCCGATCGGACGTGGAAGAGAGTTGTCTGTCCGCCCCGACGAAGGAAAACGGGCTTTGGCGATCTCATTGCGCCATGTATATATAAGGGGTATACGGGTGCTCTGACTGGGTTTGAGACCCATTTAGTTTCGGAATTAAGGAACCGACTCGGACTTGCATTATTTCTTAATTTTTTGTTCTTATTAAGCTGCATTTGTTACGTGGCGTCAATGTAGTCAGGTACATAATCATACAAAGTGTGTGCAGCCATTTTAGCATCTACTAGTATATGCCCGTTCGTTGCTACGGGCTAACAAAATATGTGTACAAAAAAAATTCTGTGAAATGAGAGTCATAGACTATTCACTGGGATGATAATCTCGTGTCCTTAAGTGGTATGATAAATGTTTCTTCTCTCATCATCGTCCTCTCACTCTTATCGTCCACCACAACAAGCCTTACTCTCTTCTTGTGACGCCCCCGTCTCAATCGTGCACTAATCATACACGCAAATGCACACGTCAAGCCTAAGACTCACGAAAGATATCACAACACAACTCTAAAACATAAATAAAGTCATACAAGCTTTATATACAAGCCAGGGGCCTCAGGGCTCGATACATAAGTTTGCGTACAACGTCAGCGGAAGCATCAGATATCTGATTACAATATGAAACAGACAAAAGGCCTTTAGAAAGGTGGGGCAAAATAAAACACTACGATCGAAAAGGCGCAGGCCTTCTGCCTGGACCCTCCGAACCTACTCCTGGTCGAGCGGCAAGTTCGAAGCAGTAAACCACCCTCGGGTACTAGTAGAAATCGATCGTCGGCGGGGTAGCTGTCTCAGGGGCTCCGTCAGCTGGTCACGACAAACCTGATATGGGAGAAAAAGAAAGCAAGCAACCGTGATACTCAGAAGTACTCAGCAAGCAAGGATCTCTACACTACATATGCAACATTATCAAAGAGTGGCTGTATATGTGGCTGGGCTGCAGAAATTCCAGAATAGAGAGGAACCCTAGTCCTATCGAAGACTAGCATCTTCATCGGTCTTGCAGCAATGAAGAGAGCAGAACAATCAATATAAGTAGCAGTATCATTAAGTCTCATTCTCACCCAGAGATCCATTCGACTCCCTGCGAAAAGCAATCCCAGAGCCATACAGTCATCAACCTCGTCCTGAGATCCTTCTCGACTCCCTGCGAGAAGCAATCCAAGCCATATATCCAGGTACATCTCTCACGTTCTAGTTGTGGTCGATCGTGAATACAACTCCGATTGTCCTTTACCGTAGGACCGGCTATCCGATAGAAGTTTTCTTCCCTGCAGGGGTGCACCAACTTACCCCAACACGCCTCGATTAACTTCGGCCGGACACACTTTCCTGGGTCATGCCGGCCGGACCCCCCCCCTCGCCAAATGATCCACGCACTGCCTATCACTCAGCAGAGAGGTCCCCGTCGGTCTACATCCTAAGTGCAAGGGGGTCTTGGCCATCGCCCCTCGCCCTCCGGGTCGTTGCGTGCCGGGCAAACCAGGCTCCACCACCTCAGATGGTGCCGGCCCTGTAGAGATTAGGCCCTAGAGGCAAATAATAATGTTATTATTTATCTCTCGTGTTCATATTAGGTTTATGTTCCTGCTATAACTGCTGTGGTTCCCGAGCCCGTATATCCATAAGGCTCTGGGAAAACCCATGTGCACGTGGTGAAATAAACGTAAATGATTCCTAGTCATGCCTCTAAGACTTCTCAAGTGTTGCATGATGATTATTTTTTTCCCAATCATAGGCATGTCATCCAGCAACTTGAGGGCACAAATGTTAGAAGAACATTTTGTGTTGAATCGACCCGATTGATGTATGCAATGAATCATTCGTCACAAGTTAATGGTTAATAACACAAGATGGTAACGTTTGCATGATTCCTCAGACCATGAGAGTATCGAGTTTCTTCCATGCTTGCTTCATGAACTTTGGGGTTTGTTAAAAACGTCATCCGTAAATGGGTGGCTATACGGCGGCTACGGGTTCATGGAAAGTATGTCAAGTAACTTGATAGCTCAAGATTGGGATTTGCTCCTCCGGCGATGGAGAGGATATCTCTGGGCCCTCTCGGTGTTACGGTATCCATCATCGTCTGGCCGACACTTTGTGATTTGATCACGGGGATGCCGGAACACGGTAACGAGAAAATAAACATAACCTAACGGAGTACTATCATAGTGGCAAGTGTTGATCCACGGGAATGCCAACATGTCTCACCTCGGGTATTTGTAAACATATGCGAAGCAACAGGAATAGCACACGGCAACTGGAGGTTCACTCGAATATTCATTCGTGTGGGTATAGGGTCAATATGGGTGTCCACGGCTCCATGCTGATCATTGATCGAAAGTGTTCCGGTCATGTCTATACTTCACCGAACCTATAGGGTCTCACACACTAAGGGTCATCTATCTATTGAACGCTTAGACGGGAGTCTGAGAGAAAGTCACCAAAAATGTTTTGGAGACAACGGAAGAGTTCGAGAGAGAGAACACACCGAAAGAGTTTCGGTAAAACCGAAAAGTTGTTTCGGATATATTATTGGTCAAAAGGGTTTCGCGCGCCTCGCCCGCCTGGAAGTTTTCAAGGATGCCAGAATTGGTCTGGGAACTTCTGGGAATTTTCGGAGAGAAAACCGAAATGTTTCCGAAACTGCCTGCCGTAACCCCCTGTTAATGCTTTCCGCTGATGAAAACCACGCACCCGAAAATTTTTCGATCATGCCCAGAATAATTTATAGAGGGTGCCGAAATGTTCTGGGACCTTCTGATTTTTTTCAACAAGTTTTGCGGAAAACTCTTGTCTCAGCGCGAGGGACAAGATCCCACGAATCGGGGGTTGCATGTTTGTTGGCTTTTTGTCTAGGGAGCATGCATTTTTCATGGAACACTGTTGGTGGCTGTTGGGGGCCCCCCCCCCCCATGGAGACAAGGTGTGGGCCGGCCCAAGGCTGCCATGTGTTGTCCCCTTGGTGCCCCCCTTGGTTCCATTATGCCCTTTCATGTGTGACATGAAGCTTGGGTATTTTGGTATTTCAACATCCCACCCCACCCTTGCCTTGGCCTATAAAAGGAGAGAAGGGGCTGCCATTCTCCCCATCCCGTTGCTCTCATACACATGCCAAGATGTTATCTGGCTCTCTCTCTCCCTCCCACAAAAGAGTTTCTTAGAGCCGAAAGGCTGTCTGGTTCCGGCAGGAACTAGTTCGGGACGGCGAACCCTGCCGGATAGGTGACACACCGTATGTGTGCAACTCTGTAGAGAGGTCGTAGTTTCGATCTTCAGTGCCCGAGGGGCTGTTCGGAGTGCCTCCCGAAGGGCTGTCCAACTGACGGTCGAGTTCTGTAGTCCTCCCGAAGGGCTGGTCGGTGACGTGCAGTGCGAAGGTCCTCCCGAAGGCTGTCCGCGACATCGTCCGTGGACTGTTCGACCGCCTCCCGGAGGCTGTCCGAAGGGAAGACGAGGGTATACATCCTACGCGTTGGGAGGTTAGTAAATCCTAGCTGCGGGGATCTGCACGCCGATCGTCATCGACTCTACTTCCGCGCGCTACGAGTCGGTAACGAAAATGATCAAACCTTGTATGCAGTCTCCATAGTGGTCCTGGGCGGGCGTAGGGCGAAATTTTGTTTTCTGCTGCGTTACCCTACAGTTGGCATTCATGAGCCGTGCTAGCGTAGATGCAGTGATGCAGATCTATGGCCGATCATAGAATACATAGAGATGTAGGGTGTTGCAACATATAATTAGGTAGTAGGTGGGATCTATTGCTGAAAATTATTTGTGCGGGTAGCAGATGAAATCTGTAACCCGATGTTCTTGTTGCTTCTTTCCTTGAATTTGCGGTAGTCCTGATCTTGACAGCATTGTGAATCTCACAAGTTCTGGCAATCCGCGATCCTTTCATGCTGCTCCTAGTATGCTGATGACAGATCAACGAAGTGCTACACTTCTTTGGGTTCCACTTAGTTAAAGAAGATGGATGTTTCGCTAGACAAAAGGGCAATGCAGATATTGATACTGCACGGGGTCATGCGTATGACGAAGTGCAGTAGGGGCTCGAGATTTTATTATCTCGGTTTCATACACCCCCATTGTTAATCTAGCGACTTGGATTATCATACTTTGATGATGGACGTTGGTGCTTCGGTTTGTTTCGAAACCTTAGAAGCCACGTAAAACAAGTTTTTGCCTGAACCAATAGAGCGTCTAACTTGGTTTTTGCAGGAGGGTTTGCATGTGCATATGATGTGGTATAAGCAGGCTATATAATTTGATTTGTGATGAGATGACTATTAATTGTAAATTTATTAACATGACCTGCGTGTCATGATTCGGCATGATGGCTGGAGCCTATGAATTGCACTTTAATGACCTACGTGTCCCTGTTTGTAATGCATTATTTTATTTAGCTATAAGATAGCACTATTATCTGGTGCATCGACAAGGTGGTGGCAATCTCGCGAAGTGTGAACACCGACGCAATGCCGAGACGAAGAAATACAAGACTTCTCCGTCAGAAAGGGCTATACCCTATCATGCTCTTTGAATTGCCTGATGATGTTTATCCCTTATGCGCCCCTTTTTGATTGGCTGGTAGCGCTTTATTAGGGTGATCTCTCACAAAATATCAAGTACTTAGTGTTCTCCCAAGTGTAGCACCGTCACGCACCTAACTTTTCGGGGCATCACATGGACACATGTGTTGCGAACGATTAGGGAAGTGTGAGGCGGTGAGTTGAGACGTCGCAGCAAGATCACTTGGGTTGTCTTGACGTTCTGGAGAGGTCTAAGCTCGGAACACCCCATCGAAAGATAACAAGAGTCACATAGATGAGTGTATTGGCAACAGAATTGGCCTAACCGATTGCATATTCATCACTGAGGATGGACACAATCCTTGCGTTGAATTGATATGGATCTTGAATCGCTCACAACAATTATGAGAGATATTGTTTGAGTGGGAGAGCACTGTTGAATTCACCTGTTTCATTCTCGTTGCAATTAATTTTGAACAGTGTCTAAAGTGTGATTTGCATATAGGTTTGTAGAATATGGCTCGCGTTTTCCACCTTTCCCCTATTAAAATTGATAGTTGTTAAATATCTGGTTAAAACTTACCGGTTGGTACGTAATGTGGGATTGTCCCTCAAGAGTGCCGAGAAGGACTTGTGTCCTATCGCGATACTTTGGTATTCTCTCGCTTATTGCTATGGATCATGTGACTCTCGTCCTTCGATCCAAAAGCTAGAATTCCGTTTCATTCAAGTGCAATACATTTGCTTCCATGAGACCTGAACTTCAAAAGTTTGGATAGTTATGTGATATTCATGGAATCTGAAAATCATTTTCAAGACAGACAAGGCTTAAAAATTGAGATATCCAAAGCATATGTTTGTTTGCAAACTATTAGTAAAGGGTTTACTAGCTTAGACTGATAAGAAGGATCCATTAAAGCCTGTCATATGATGAAAGGTGAATAAAACACAACTTAAAGAGAATGGAGTGTCCCGAGAGGGTTTAGTGAAACTTTCACCGCCTAGGAAGTCCAGGGCTAAACGCCACTCTTAAGTTGGGTGCTTCTTTCTGAGAGTAGGAGAATAACAAAGTTAACTGTTGAAGTATAAAGGCAAAAAGAGAGAGACTGGAATATCCAGCTCAAGTATGAATGTCATACAAGTTTTTGATGTATAGAAGGCTGGTCAAAGATATAGTTCTTGGGAATTATGATAAATTGTAACCACTAATTCTTGGGTATTGTGAGTTAATCACAAATATACCCGCTCGTTGCATTGTTGGCAAACTCGATGTAAGAACTACTATGGCCTGAAAGACTAGCCAGGAATGAGGTTTGGTATACACAGGGAACATAGTAAATGTTACTTATACCTTCCATCGTGTATTACCATCTGTAGTTATTTTTTCATAATTCATTTTTAGAGTTTCACACAAACTCTAGCCCATTGCTAAGGTTATCTTGCAAGAAGGTTGTTCATAAGAATTTTTGATGTTCGAAGTTATGAATAACATAAGGGCCATACTTTCATTGAGATGAGACTGTATGTTATGAATAATGATATTAGTATTTACCTCTGGATTTACTTTCAGTAATTCTTTTAGGTTTCATACACTCTAAGCCCATTGAAAATGTTTGTTGCAAAGGGTTGTTTCTAAAGAACAATTGTTGTTCAGTATTATGAATACATGAAGGGCCATCTTCCAGATAAGGGATGGGCTTAACAAGTGAGTGTATTAGATTGATAATATTGATGGTATATGATCATCCATAACACTGACGCTAATGTCGCAAAGACTAAAAGACTACCACACAAGTGTGGCACTGCATTGGTCACATTGTGAGAAACCCGCATGGAAATTCCATTATGATGGATTTGAAGTCATTTGATTTTGAATCATCACTGACACTTGCAACTTTTCTCCAAAGTGAATGTCTAAAATACACGTTATAGCCATAAGGAACGACAAAGAATATGGTGATCATGCATGCATGAGTATGTAGTCCAATAAATGTTTAGTTGCAAGTAGTGCGATTTATCTATCTTCAGAATGACTAGTAGAATATGATATTACTTGATAGACGTAGTACCTAGATCTTTTGATTCAGTCAAAAGGTTTTGTCAAGAATGAAGTAGAAGTTATTGTAACAAGGAAATTAATATTTCTATTTCTACAATTGGTTGTTTCAGAAAGAAATATTGAGTTACAGACAAGTTTAGCGAATGTCTGATGAGTTGTGGAAAGGTGTTTTCATAACTTGCAACTCCCGAAACACCACTGCAAGTGGGAAAGTCCGGTGACGCGATGTAATCAAACCATTTATGATGACATTGTAAGATCAAAGATAAGACTAAATAATTTGCCATTAATCCCTTTTAAAAGGTGATGCTTTAGAGACTCTGCGGCTTCTTACACTGTAAAAGACCCCATCAGGTCCTGTTGAAATGACACCATGGTATGGTACCGCCCAACCATGTTATATCTTTCTTAACATTTGGAACTTATGGGGCTTGGGTTGTAAAAGGTTACAAACCTATTCCAAATCAGACAAGTGCTACCTTTGTAGGTTATCCCAAGTCATTGGGTATTCCTCCCTCACTATACCGAGGCAAATAGGTTTTGCGCCACAAAGAACGGTTATGCTTTTTGAAGAAAATGGTTCTTTCAAAAGGTGAGTGGGAGAATAATGCAACTCGACGAGATAACCAGTATCTCCATCATCAGGTCAAAGGAAAGCGACGAGTTGAAGTAATTCCAGAGTTCCTACTGCGACTGATATGGAAGTCTCTACATAAAATGTATGACTTCGGTCGAACTTGCAGCTGGACCATGTAGGCAAGGCTCGTGTCAAACCTCTCAGGTGCGCACACAGATTTTGTGTTAGACAACATATATACCTACGATACACAAGGAAGCGTTGATGGGCCCTGACTCCGGAATGGCTAAATGCCAATACCATCCGAGATAGTTGCCATATAAGTGATTCAAGATTAAAACCTTGATACACCTTTCGAAGACTTAGAGTCTGACGAATATTTATGGAACTATAACTGAACGAATAAAATGTTTTATCCTAAAGCTCGACTTGTTGCAATATACAGTTCAAGGAGTTGACTACGATGAGGTTGCTTCACCGTAGCGATGCTTAAAGTCGGTTCGGGTTGAACTAGCAATTAATACATATTTCATATCATGAGATATAAAACAAGGATGACAAAAGGATTCCATCTGATTGGAAATGAGACCAAGGACTTGCATGTGTACAGTCCAAGGTATTTTGTCAATCCAGAGGATGCTAGTAGGGTGCAAACTTCAGAGTTCCAGCCGATGGCGCATAAGAGCAAAGAGGGAGTTGGAGTCTTCGTGTTTGATGAAATGGTCAAAAAGGGTTTTGACTTCATAATGGGTAACGAAGATGCTTGTAATTCAGAAGTAATTGGGAGCATAATACACTTCTAAAAACCTTGTGTGCTTGACACATTGTTATGGAAATAATATTCTTGACACGAATTAGGACTTCATTTGAAATAGTTTTTGATGAAGTGCTTGGCTAATAGCCTCAATATTAGGCATGATGATCTATGAGGATAGATTTACCTAATGGGGGCTGAGCAAAGATACATTTGACAAGATGCTAAAACCTTTAGCATTAAAAACATCAGGAGTGATTCTTGCCGAAGTCACGTGGAAAGAGTTTTTGCAAGGCAAACTCGGTGTCCCAAAACACGATGAGCAAAATACATGATGGAGATTCCACACACTCTTGTGTTTGGATTATCCATGTATCCATGGTTGTAAAAACAACCAGATCTTCCAATACTCCCAAAGTTGTTTTGCCAGAGTAAGATACCAAAGTGATCAAAGTACTGATCAGGGACAACAGTGAAAAAGGGTCATTGAGTACTATAGTAGCACTGATGACATGTTTTCTCGCAAGCAGAGATCATGAACGAGTTCGTTGTAAAAGGTTACATCGATACAGTTCTTCAACCATGCTCCAAGCGATTTTTCGATTTAAGTAAAGGGTTTTGGGCATACACAATATGGTGGCACGGTAGTTGGAAATTGTTCCAACAATTTACTACGGTGGCGAATTCTATAATAGAGCGTAAGTATGTTCCGCTTTTAAAAGCGAAAAAAAAGGGATCGCTACAGCAGTCGTTAGTCGATCGGGATCACCTTCGCCTCAATCGGAAAACTGCAACAGCAGACCCGTCGGCGTCGCTAAACGGTATCGTCTTGTCGGTCCTCGCTTTTGCCTCGTCAGATCGATCAGATTTTGGCCGATGCCGTTGTCGTCTTCGTAGCCTCCTCTCCCAACCCGTCGTCTCCTCGGATCGATCCGTGACCGACTCCAGCCTCCAGGTGCTTAGTGAGTCCTCCTTTTCGATTAACTTCGGTTCCTACTCCTAATTCCTAATTTCTTAATTAACTTTTGGGAAGGGTATTATTTTATTAGAGATCTGTTCTTACCTCCTCGGTTAAATATCATAGTGTAGCAGTTCAACCGGACATGACCCAAAACTAGGTGAGTTAGACAGTTCATCTAATTGCAAAACATTGACGCATGCTCTTCAATTGATATATGCTATTGTATAACTAGGTGTACATTTGATTCTCTATTTTCTCTATTTAAGTCACCGTATTTCATAGACCGAGCCCACCATGCAACTGCAAATGACGCATGCATGGTCTTGCTTCTTCCTTTTACTGCTCATGGTACTGAACATGCATGTCTCTGACAGGGCCGGGCCGGCAAAATCAGGGCCTGTGCGAAACTAAAAAATGAGGCCCTATCTCACTAAAAAATGAACTAACGAGCAATTAAATATCTATATATATATATATATATATAATATATATATATATATATATATATATATATATATATATTATATTATATCGCGAAGAAGAAGAAATTTATAATGTATATAATATAATGTCTTACATACAATTGGAATCAAATTTGTATTATTGAAACACAAGATAAAAAAGGTGAATAAAATAAATTTAAGTTATACAATAGCATATATCAATTGAAGAGCATGCGTCAATGTTTTGCAATTAGATGAACTGTCAATCACCTGTTTTGGGTCATGTCCGGTTGAACTGCTACACTATGATATAACCGAGGAGGTAAGAACAGATCTCTAATAAATAATCCCTTCCAAAAGTTAATTAAGAAATTAGGAATAGGAGTAGGAACCGAAGTTAATCGAAAAGGAGGACTCACTAAGCACCTGGAGGGCTGGAGTCGGTCACGGATCGATCCGAGGAGACGACGGGTTGGGAGAGGAGGCTACGAAGACGACAACGGCATCGGCCAAAATCTGATCGATCTGACGAGGCAAAAGGAGGACCGACAAGACGATACGTTTAGCGACGCCGACGGGTCTGCTGTTGCAGTTTTCCGATTGAGGCGAAGGTGATCCCGATCGACTAACGACGCTGTAGCGATCCCTTTTTTTATTAGACAAGACGATCCGTCGATCCCGTTTCCCGATCGAGGCGAGGGCCAGGCCGTGGTGAAGACAATCCTATTTCCGATCGATCGACTGCTGAAGCGACTGATCGACTGCACCAGCGCTCGATGACTCAGGCCCAGCTCAAGTGCCCAGCGGCCCATGCGGCAAGCCTAGGATTTTTTTTTTGAGAAATAATAGGCCTATGTAAAAAATATGGGGCCCCCAAATTATGGGCCCTGTGCGGGCCGCACATTTGGCACCACTATGGGCCCGGCCCTTGTCTCTGACATTATCTCTCCTCTCTCCACTCTCTAAATCCATCACTTTTAATTCCCTTTTAACTATTTAGATTGTTCATATCTTCAAAACATAAATTTTGTTTTTGAAACTTTGTATATATTTGAACTCTGGAGCCAAGACCTTTCGAAAAGATCAATTTGAATACATTCAAACAAGTTTAAATTTTGACATTTGAAATGAGTGAAATCAGTTTCTAAAAATAGTGTGAATATGATCTTGAATTGGGTGAGACTAATTTTTTAAATGAGTGAAATATGTTTTTCATACCCATGACACATTTTTGGGTGTGAAATACGTGAAACTTGTTATTTCAGAATTTTGAAACTAGTCATGTAAAAACATGTAAAACTAATTATTTTATTTTTTAAATGAGTGAAATCTGTTTTACGAAACAAGTGAAATTGTTTCTTGATTGAGTCAAATAAGTTTTTTTGAAATATTGGAATCAGTTATTTGCTTTGAGTGAAATCAATTTCTAAACGAGTGAAATCAGTTTTTCGCACTGACTGAAATCATTTCAAACTGAAATATGAAAATGAGTGAAATTTGTTTTCTCAAACTTAGTGAAATTATTTTCTGAAATGAGTGACATCAATTTTTCATATGAGTGAAATCATTTTTTAACATAGTGAAATCAGTGAAATCAGTTTTACGAAATTAGTGTAGCCAGTTCTTTGAAACGAATGAAATATGTGTTTTCAAATATGTGAAATCGGTGTTAAATTTAGTTAAATTTGTTTTTTTTTTGACATGACCGTAATATGTTTTTCTGAAATGAGTGAAATTTTATCTGTAAATGAGTGAAATATGTGTTTCGGAATAAGTGAGGATCAAGTGTTTCAAAATGAGTGAATTTAGTTTTTTGAAATGAGTGAAATCACTTTTTGAAATGAGCAAAACCAATTCTTTGAAATGACTTAAATATGTGTTTGATACGAGTGAAATCAGTGTTTTAAAATGAATAGTTTTCTAAAATGAGTTCAATCTGTATTTCAAATGACTCAAATTTGTTTTCTTAATTGTGAAATCATTTTTTAAATAAAGTGAAACAATTTTTTTGAAATGAGTTACATCCATTTTTTGAAATGCCAAAGCGAATGAAACGGCAAAAATTCAAACTACGCTAAAATATACTGAATATTGGTCTCGTTTAAAGATCTTGTCTTTAGGAATTCAAATATATAAAAGGTTTTAAAAAAAACATTTATTAAAAGGATATCAATCATTTAATAGCTAACAAGAAAGTAAAATGTTACTTATAGGTTGAGTGGTCTGGGATACACATGCATGATAAATGGAAAGGCTATGGGGGCATGTTCACGTATTGGTCAGGTGTTGTCAGACTAGTATAGAGATGTATTTCACCCTACAGAAGATTCCTTAGTTTATTAGTCAAAGGACGGTGTGCATCTTGATGCTGGCATGGACGGCGGATGCTTCACCGGTACATACCGGTTCCGGTAAATTTACTTATTCGGTGGGTGTAGTGTTTGTTGATGGCAGCTAGTGCTAGCGATGGTCTCTTGTAAGGGAGAGGGTCACATAGATCTGATGATTTTATCCCCGCAAAAAAAGGGAGATGGGCCTTATGGTAAGGTTAACTGGACAAAAAAAATAAATGTTTTATATAAACTCCCGGACGTCAGTTTTTGGAATCTTATCCCAAACTGCCTTACTACCGGACCGCGACATCATGCGAGCGACAGGTTCGCTATTGGCCGAAGTCGCCCGAACCCTTTTCACCCGCACGGTCGCGTCTTCACCCATTCCCCACTATGCCCTACTCTCCCACTTCCCATCTCTGTTATCTCCGAGCCGCCGGATTTGGAGGAGCGGCGGGCGCCGGCGTTACAGCTCCCCCAGTGACACACCCTGCATGCTTCCTGCCCCCCTCCCCTGACGATGCGCCCTGCTCGACCCCCCGGCGATGCGACTCCCCTACTCCGTCGTCACAGCAGCTCCCTCTGCAATTCAAGGGCGGCGGAGAGATCCAACGTGCTCGCCTGCGCCATCGCCGTCCAGTTTCGGTCCTCCTCCTCCGTTGTTCACCAACGGGTGATGGCGACCGCAACCTCTTCAGGGTCGGCGAGCGCGGCGGGGACAATTGTCATGGCACCTCCCTCTACACGTGAAGGATGAAGGACAAGCTCCACGTGCTCGCCCGCGCACCGCCGCCCAATTTCAGATATTTCCCCGCTGTTCACTGGAGTGCGGTGGGGGGGGCCGCAACTCTCCAGGGTCGCGAGCGCGCGGACGCGGATGACGGCGAGATCCAATCGAGCTATCCAGGGTGTGCCTTCCCCGCCCCTTGAAATCATGGACTTCGTGGATGACGAGTCGACGCGGTCTGGAGGTGAGATCCCATCGAGCTCATCGCGGGCGAGGTCATCCACCAGGTCTCCCCCCACATGGTCGATCCATCTGTCTTTTTCCTCCCAAGTTTTTGCTAATCGAGTACAATCTCTAAGAGGTGGAGGTGTGTGTGTGCGCGGGGGGGGGGGGGTGTTAGGGCTCATTCCCACCCATTCACCCCCTCACGCCCAGGAAGCCTCCAGGCCACCATCGTCGCCTCGGGCTTCTCCGGTGCCTCTCGCCCATGGAACCTTTCCTCTCCAGGAGTTCGCCCAGGATGGGCTCTCCTCCAGTACCTTGCCCCTTCCTTCTCTCCTTTTTGTGATATTCTTCATTGATAGGGTAGTTGGGTCCTAGGGTTTCCTCCATTATCTAGATCAGACCTCAAGATTTCATGAATTAGTGTAAAGTTGCACTGGATCTACTGCGGGATCGCCTAGCCTCATTCACTAACTATATTTGGTTCTGGGAGTAGGGGTAGCCGGGCAACCCCCGTTCCCACGAGGTCTACCGTGCACACGGGACCCCCGTGCCCACAGTGTTGGGGAACGTTGCAAGGAAAACAAAAAAATTCTACGCAGACGCCAAGATCTATCAAGGAGATGCATAGAACGAGAGGAAGAGAGTGTGTCTACATACCCTCGTAGACCGAAGTGGAAGCGTTTGACAACGCGGTTGATGTAGCCGAACTTTTCGCATTCCAACCGATCGAGCACCGAATGTACGGCACCTCCGCGTTCAGCACATGTTCGGATCGATGACGTCCTCCGCCTTCTTGATCCAGCAAGACGGCGACGTAGTGGATGAGTTGGCAGCACGACCGGGTGTGACGTGATGGTGAAGCTATCTCCGCAGGGCTTCGCCTAAGCACTACGAAAATATGACCGAGGAGGAGGAAACTGTGGACGGGGCGCCGACAAGGCTAAGAAATGTTGTGTTGTGTGGCGCCCCCTCCCCAGTATATATAGGTGGTAGGGGAGGGGAGATCCAGGCGCGCCTAGGGCGGCCGCGCGGCCCCTAGGGCTCCTGCCTTCCTGCCCCCCATTTCCTTGTATTAACAAGGGGGAAGGAAAGAGGGGGGAGAGGGAAGGAAGGGGGAGTCCTACTCCACACTTTCCTTGCCCTCCCCTCTTTCCTTTCCCTCCTCATAGGGCCGGCCTCTAGTAGGGGCGCACCAGCCCTTGTGGGCTGGTATGTTCCCTCACTGGCCCAAAAAGCCCATATCTTAGCCGGGGGTGCCCGAAACTCCTTTCGGTGACCGATAAGTACCCGGTACCCTATGAAACACTTCTGGTGTCCGAATATCATCGTCCGATATATAATCTTTACCTCTTGACCATTTCGAGACTCCCTCGTCATATCCGTGATCTCATCCGGGATCGAACAACATTCGGTCATTAAATCATATACTCATATGACACTATATCGTAACGAACGTTAAGCGTGCAGACCCTACGGGTTCGAGAACTATGTAGACATGACCGAGATACCTCTTCGGTCAATAACCAATAGCGGAACCTGGATGCCCATATTGGCTCCCACAATTCTACGAAGATCTTTATCGGTCGAACTGTTATGACAACATACGTAATTCCCTTTGTCCATCGGTATGTTACTTGCCCGAATTCGATCGTCGGTATCTTCATACCTAGTTCAATCCGTTACCGAGAGCCTCTTTACTCGTTCCATAATACATCACCTCGTGACCAACTCCTTGTCATTTGCTTGCAAGCTTATGATGTGTATTACCGAGAGGCCCAGAGATACCTCTCCGATACTCGAGGAGTGACAAATCCTAATCTCGATCTATGCCAACTCAACAAACACCTTCGGAGTAACTATAGAGCATCTTTATGATCACCCAGTTACGTTGTGACGTTTGATAGACACAAGGTATCCTCTGGTATCCGGGAGTTTCATATCTATAGTCGAAGGATAATGTATTTGACATTAAGAAGCAATAGCAATAAATGAACGATCAATATGCTAAGATACGGATGGGTCTGTCATCACATCAATCTCCTAATGATGTGATCCGTTATCAATGACAACACATGTCCATGGTTAGGAAACCTTAACCATCTTTGATCAACGAGCTAGTCTAGTAGAGGCTTACTAGGACACAGTATTGTTTATGTATTCACACATGTATTTAAGTTTCCGATCAATACAATTCTAGCATGAATAATAAACCTTTATCATGAATAAGGAAATAAAAATAACAAATTTATTATTGCCTCTAGGGCATATTTCCTTCAGGTCCCACTTGCACTAGAGTCAAATCTAGTTCACATTGCCAGTGTGATTAAACACCCATAGTTCACATCGCCATGTGACCTACACTCAAAGAGTTACTAGAGTATATATCTAGTTCACATTGCCATGTGATTAACATCCAAAGAGTGATAAGGTGTGATCATGTTTTGCTTGTGAGAGAATTTAGTCAATGGGGTCTGCCACATTCAGATCCGTATGTATTTTGCAAATTTCTATGTCTACAATGCTCTGCATGAACTACTCTAGCTAATTGCTCTACGTTCAATACGTATCCAGATTGAGACTTAGAGTCATCGGATCGTTGTCAAAGCTTGCATCGACGTAACCCTTTATGACGAACCTTTATCACCTCCATAATCGAGAAACATTTCCTAGCCTCTTAGGTAACAAAGGTAATTTTGACCGCTTGTCCAGTGATTCACTCCTGGATCACTATTGTACCCCCTTGCCAAATCATGGCAAGGTACACAATAGATCTGGTACACAGCATGGCATACTTATAGAACCTATGGCTGAGGCACATGGAATGACTTTTATTCTCTCTCATCTTCTGCTGTGTTCGGGCTTTGAGTCTTACTCAACTTCACACCTTACAATACAGGCAAGAACTCCTTCTTTGACTGATGCATTTTGAACTCCTTCAAAAATCTTATCAAGGTATGTGCTTTGTGAAAGTCCTATAAACGTCTCGATCTATCCCTATAGATCTTGATGCTCAATACGTAAGTAGCTTCACCGAGGTCTTTCATTGAAAAATTCTTATTCAAATATCCTTTATGCTATCCAGAAATTCTATATCATTCCAATCAACATATGTCATCCACATATAATATCAGAAATGCTACAGAGCTCCCACTCACTTTCTTGTAAATACAGGTTCACCGTAAGTCTGTATAAATACATATGCTTTGATCACCTCATCAAAGCGTAATTCCAACTCTGAGATGCTTGCACCAGTCCATAGATGGATCGCTGGGAGCTTGCACACTTGTTTAGCACCTCTAGGATCGACAAAACCTTCTGGTTGCATCATATACAACTCTTCTTTAGAAGAACCATAGAAGGAATGCAGTTTTGACGTCCATTTGCCAGATTTCATAAAATGCGGCAATTGCTAACGTGATTCAGACAGACTAAGACATCACTACGGGTGAGAAAAGTCTCATTGTAGTCAACCCCTTGAACTTGTCAAAAACCTTCGCAACAAGTCAGCTTTGTAGACAGTAACATTACCATCAGCGCAGGTCTTCTTCTTGAAGATCCATTTTATTTCTATGGCTTGCCTATCATCGGGCAAGTCCACCAAAGTCCATACTTTGTTTCCCATACATGGATCCTATCTCAGATTCATGCCTCAAGCCATCTGTCGGAATCTAGGCTCATCATGCTTCTTCATAGTTCGTAGGTTTGCCATGTCTAATGACATGACTTCCAGGACAGGATTACCGTACCACTCTGTGGCGGAACGTGCTCTGTTCGACACTACGGGGGTCAGTAGTAACTTGATCTGAAGTTTCATGATCATTATCATTAGTTCCTCTCTAGTTGGTGTAGGCATCACGGGAAAGGTTTTCTGTGATGTGCTACTTTCCAATTCGAGAGAAGGTACAATTACCTCATCAAGTTCTACTTCCCTCCCACTCACTTCTTTGAAGAAACTCCTTCTCTAGAAAGGACCCATTCTCAGCAACAAAAGATCTTGCCTTTGGATCTGTGGTAGAAGGTGTACCCAATAGTTTCCTTTAGGGTATCCTATGGAAGAGCACTTCTCCGATTTTGGGTCGGCTTATTAGGTTGAAGCCTTTGACATAAGCATCGCATCCCAAACTTTAAGAACGACAGCTTAGGTTTCTTGCCAAACCAAAGTTCATACGGTGTCGTCTCATGGATTTAGACGGTGCCCTATTTAACGTGAATGCGGCTGTCTCTAATGCATAACCCCAAAACGATGTAGTAAATCGGATAAGAGACATATAGATCGCACCATATCTATAAAGTACGGTTACGACGTTCGGACACACCATTATGCTGTGGTTGTTCCAGGTGGCGTGAGTTGTGAAACTATTCCACATGTTTTAAATGAATGCCAAACTCATAACTCAAATATTCACCTCCACGACAAATCTAGAAAACTTTATTTTCTTGTTACGATGATTCTCCACTTCACTCTGAAATTCTTTGAACTTTTCAAATGTTTCAGACTTATGTTTCATCAAGTAGATATACCCATACCTACTCAAATCATCTGTGAAAGGTCATAAAATAACGATACCCGCCGCGTGCCTCAACACTCATCGGACCGCATACATCGGTATGTATTATTTCCAATAAGTCATTAGCTCGCCCATTGTTCCGGAGAAACGAGTTTTAGTCATCGTGCCCATAGGCATGGTTCGCAAGTATCAAATGAATCATAATCAAGTGATTCAAAAGTCCATCTGCATGGATTTCTTCATGCGCTTTACAACCAATTGACTTAAACGGCAGTGCCACAAGTATGTTGCACTATCATTATCAACTTTGCATCTTTTGGACATCATATTATAATATGTGTATCACTACAATCGAGATTCAATAAACCATTCACATTGGGTGTGATGACCATAGAAGGTTTTATTCATGTAAACAAAACAACACTTATTCTCTAACTAAATGATAACCGTATCGCAATAAACATGATCCATCTAATTCATGCTCAACACAAACACCAAATAACATTTATTTAGGTCCAACACTAATCCCGAAGGTAGAAGGAGGTGTGATGGTGATCGTATCAACCTTGGATCACTTCCAATACACATCGTCACCTTGCCCTTAACTAGTCTTTGTTCATTTTGCAACTCGTTTCGAGTTACTAATCTAGCAACTGAACCGGTATCAAATACCCGGGGTTATACGAACACTAGTAAAGTACCATCAATACATGTATATCAAAATACCTTTGTTCACTCTGCATCCTTCTTATCCGCCAAGTATTTGGGGCAGTTCCGCTTCTAGTGACCATTCCCTTTGCAGTATAAGCATTCAGTTTCAGCTTAGGTCCAGCTTTGGCTTCTTCACAGAGTGGCAACTTGTGCCATTCTTCTTGAAGTTCCTTTTCTTTCCGTTGCCCTTTTCTTGAAACTAGGGTCTTGATAACCATCAACATTTGATGCTCTTTCTTGATTTCTACCTTCGTCGATTTCAGCATCGCGAAGAGCTCGGGAATCATTTCGTCATCCCTTTGCATATTATAGTTCATCACAAAATTCTAGTAGCTTGGTGATAGTGACTAGAGGAACTTTGTCAATCACTATCTTATCTGGAGATTAACTCCCACTTGATTCAAGATTGTAGTACCCAGATATTCTGAGCACATGCTCACTGGCTGAGTTATACTCCTCCATCTTGCATCTATAGAACTTGATGGAGACTTCATATCTCTCAACTCGGCATTGCTTGAAATATTAACTTCAACTCTTGGACATTTCATATGCTCCATGATGTTCAAAACGTCTTTGAAGTCCCGATTCTAAGCCATAAAGCATGGCGCACTAAACTATCAAGTTGTCATCATATCGAGCTTGCCAACGTTCATAACATTTGCATCTGCTCCTGCATAGGTCTGTCACCTAGTGGTGCATCAAGGAATAATTTTCTGTGCAGCATGAGGATAATCCTCAGATCACGGACAAGTCGCCTCATTGCTACCATCATCTTTCGACTTAGTTTTCTCTAGGAACATATCAAAAATAGTGAAGCTATATCGCGAGCTATTGATCTAAACATAAATTTGGCAAATACTATCAGGACTAAGTTCATGATAATTAAGTTCAATTATCAAATACTAATGAAACTCCCACTTAAATAAATCCTCAGTTAGCTAAGTGATACATGATCCAAATCAACTAACCCATGTCCGATCATCACGTGAGATGGGTAGTCATCAATGGTGAACATCTCTATGTTGATCATATCTACTATATGACTCATGTTCGATCTTTCGGTCTCCAGTGTTCCGAGACCATGGTCTGTACATGCTAGGCTCGTCAAGTTTAACCCAAGTATTCGTCATGTGTAAACTGTCTTACACCCGTTGTATGTGAACGTAGAGTCTATCACACCCGATCATCACGTGGTGTCTCGAATGACGAACTTTCGCAATGATGCAATACTCGGGGATAACACTTATATCTTGAAATTTAGTGAAGGGATCATCTTATAATGTTACCGCCGTACTAAGCAAATAAGATGCATAAAAGATAAACATCACATCAATCAAAATATGTGACATGATATGGCCATCATCTTGTGCTTTGATCACCCATCTCCAAAGCATCGTCATGATCTCCATCATCACCGGCTCGACACCTTGATCTCCATCGTTGCGTCGGGGTCACTCGCCAACTATTATTCTACAACTATGCTAACGCATAGACGATAAAGTAAAGCAATACATGGCGTTTGCACTTCATACAAAAAGAGACAACCCTAAGCTCCTGCCGGTTGTCGATATTTACAAAACTGATCACTCATACATCAACATATATCACATCAATCTTGACCATATCACATCACAACATGCCCTGCAAACAACAAGTTAGACGTCCTCTACTTCATTGTTGCAAGTTTTACGTGCTGCTACGGTTTCTAGCAAGAACCGTTCTTGCCTACGCAAAAATACACAATGGTGTGATTCATCAAGTTTGTTGTTTTAACCTTCTTAAGGAAGGCCGTTAGTCAAATTCGATTCAACTAAAGTAGAGAGAAACAGACACCCGCCAGCCACCCTTATGCAAAACTAGTTTGCATGTCAGTAGGTGGAACCGGTCTCATGTGCGTGGACATGTAAGGTTGGTCTGGGCCACTTCATCCAACAATACCGCCGATCAAAATAAGACGTTGGCGGTAAGCAGTATGGTGACTATCACCGCCCACAACTCTCTGTGTTCTACTCGTGCATATATCTAGGCATAGACCTGGCTCATGATGCCACTGGGGGGAACGTTGCATGGAAAACAAAAAAAATTCTACGCACATGCAGAAGATCTATCAAGGAGATGCATAGCAATGAGAGGGAGAGAGGTGGCCTACATACCCTCGTAGACCGTAAGCGGAAAGCATTTGACAACGGGGTGGTTGAGGCAGTCGAACTTCTTCGCATTCCAACCGATCGAGCACCAACATACGACACCTCCGCGTTCAGCACACTTCAGCTCGATGACGTCCTCCGCCTTCTGATACCAGCAAGACGGCGAGGTAGTGGATGAGTTCGGCAGCAAAACAGCATGGTGGATGGTGATGGTGAAGTTATCTCCGCAGGGCTTCGCCTAAGCACTACGAAAATATGACGAGGGAGAAAATTGTGGATGGGGGCGCCGCACACGGCTAAGACAATGTTGTGTTGTTGTGTGGCGCCCCCTCCCCATGTGTATATAGGTGGGAGGGGAGGGAGGCAATCCAGGCACGCCCTAGGGCTGGCCGCCGTCCCCTAGGGCTCCTGCCTTGCCCTGCGCCCCCCTTTCCTTGTATTAACAAGGGGGAAGGAAAGAGGGGGGGAGGAAGGAAGGGGGAGTCCTACTCCACACTTTCCTTGCCCTCCCCTCTTCCTTCTCCTCCTCATAGGGCAGCCTCTATAGGGCGCACCAGCCCCTTGGGGCTGGTGTGTGATAGTCTCCAACGTATCTATAATTTTTGATTGTTCCATGCTGTTATTATCATTCTTGGATGTTTTACAATCATTTTATATCATTTTTTTGGTACTAACCTATTGACAATAGTGCCCAGTGCCAGTTCTGTTTTCTGCATGTTTTTTACATCGCGATCAGAAATCAATACCAAATGGAGTCCAAACGCAGCGAAACTTTTTAGAGATTTTTTTGGACCAGAAGACATCCAGTGGGCCAAAGACAGTACCGAAGAGGGGGCCCGAGGTGAGCACAGACACCGGGCGGCCCTGGTGGGTTTGTGCCCATCTCGGAGACCTCCCGCACCGCCTCTTTACTCTATAAATACCCCAATATTCCAGAAAACCCTAGGGAGTCGACGAAAATCAATTCCAGCCGCCGCAAGTTCCAGAAACCACAGATCCAATCTAGACACCATCATGGAGGGGTTCATCATCCTCATTGGTGCCTCTCCGATGATGCGTGAGGAAGTTCATTGTTTAGACCTACGGGTCCGTAGTTTAGTAGTAGATGGCTTTCTCTCTCTCGCTGATTACTCAATACAATGGTTTTCTTGGAGATCTATTTGATGTAACTCTTTTTGCGGTGTGTTTGTTGGGATCCGATGAACTTTGAGTTATGACCAGATCTATGTTTTTCTATGAAAGTTATTTGAGTCCTTCTTTGATCTCTTACATGCATGATTGCTATAGCTCATATTTCTTCTCCGATATTTGGGTTTTGTTTGGCCAACTTGATCTATTTATCTTGCAATGGGAAGAGGTGCTTTGTGATGAGTTCGATCTTACGGTGCTTGATCCCAGTGACAGAGAGGGGAACCGACACGTATGTATCGTTGCTATTAGGATAAACAAGATGGGGTCTATTTCTACATAAATAATCTTGTCTACAGTCATGTCCATCATTCTTATGGCATTACTCCGTTTTTCCATGAACTTAATACACTAGAGCATGCTGGATAGCAGTCGAGTGTGTGGGTAATAGTAGTAGTGCAGCAGGAGCCGGTCTACTAATCTTGGACGTGATGCCTATATAATGATCATTGCCTGGATATTGTCATGAGTATTTGAAGTCTATCAATTGCCCAACAGTAATTTTTTTACCCACCGTTTGCTATTTTTCTCAGAAGAAGCCACTAGTGAAAACTACGGCCCCCGGGTCTCTTCTTTAATACATTTGCCTTCAAGAATATTTTGCTATTCCCTCTTTTCTTTTGCAACTTTTATTTTCAGATCTATTAATCCAAAAACCCAAAATACCTTGCTGCAATTTTTACTTATTTATTTTATCTCGCGTTTCCCGCGAGATCTATTTATCCAATCTACTACAATTTTACCTATCCTTTTACCCGTGAGGGATTGACAACCCCTCTCTTACGTCGGGTTGCAAGTTATTGTTTCTTTCTGTGCAGGAGCTGTTTACGTGGTGTTGCGTGGTTCTCCCTACTGGTTCGATAACCTTGGTCTCACAATGAGGGAAATACCTACCGTTGCTGTGCTGCATCATCCCTTCCTCTTTGGGGAAATACTGACATAGTTTCAAGCAGCATCAGTGTTCCCTCACTTGGCCCATAAGGCCCATATCTTTGCCGGGGGTGCCCGAACTCCTTTCCGGTTGACCCGATAAGTACCCGGTACCCTCTGAAACACTCCGGTGTCCGAATACCATCGTCCTTATATCAATCTTTACCTCTCGACACATTTAGAGACCTACGTAATATCTGTGATCTCATCCAGGACTCCGAACACATTCTGGTCACAAATCATATAACTCATAGAAACACCTATATCGTCAACGAACGTGTAAGCATGCGGACCCTACGGTTCGAGAACTAGTACACATGACTGATATCCTCTCCAGTCAATAACCAATAGCGGAACTGGATGCCCATATTGGCTCCTACATATTCTACGAGAAACTTTATCTCCGGTCGAACCGTTAGAACAACATATGTAATTCCCCTTTGTCCATTGGTATGTTACTTGCCCGAGATTCGATCGTCGGTATCTTCATACATAGTTCAATCTCGTACTGGCAAGTCTCTTACTCGTTCGTAATACATCACCTCGTGACACAACTCTTAGTCATTTGCTTTCAAGCTATGATGTGTATTTACCGAGAGGGCCCAGAGATACACTCTCCGATATTCGGAAGGTGACAAATCCTAATCTCGATCTATGCAACTCAACAAAACCTTCGTAAAGGCATAACCTGTAGAGCAGCTTTTATGAATCACCCAGTTACCGTTGTGACGGTTGATAGCAACACAGGTATTCTCTTGTATCCGGGAGTTGCATAATCTATACGTCGAAGGAATATTATTTGACATTAAGAAAGCAATAAGCAATAAACGAAACACATCAATATGCTAGATAACGGATGGGTCTTGTCCATCACATCATTACCTAATGAGTGATACCCATTATCAATGACAAAACATGTCATGGTTGGAAAACTAAGCCCGCCCCGCCCCATCTTTGATCAATGAGCTAGTCTAGTAGAGGCGTACAGGGGACCACAGATCCTTGTGTTTGTATTCACACTGTATTTAAGTTTTCCGTCAACTACAATTCTAGCATGAATAATAAACCTTTATATGAATAGGAATATAAAATAACAACTTTATTATTGCCTCTAGGCATATTCCTTCACACAGGCCTATTACCGTTGCGCACAGGGCCCCGTGTCCACGTGGTCCTGTACCCCGTGCGCACGGGTAGGCCAAGGTTCTGTTCGCTTTTCCCTGTTCATTCCTTGCCATTTCTTCGAGCACTTGCACTCATCTTTTTGCTGTTGTTGTTTTTTTTGTGCTTTGTGTTTGCTCATTACTCCGTGACAAGAGGTCGACGGGAGAAGGACATCGCAAGCGCACCAAGCAGGAATAGCAGTTCATTGTTGCTCGTCATCAGCCATCAGAGGGGATCGGTCAGGGTCTCATCAGCTGGGCGGGTCGTGCTCGCCGGTCTGCCACTAGCAGCCCATGGTTGAGGCTTTTAGAGGACTCAGTGAGAAATATGACTCTGGGATGATGCTTCTATGATTAAACATGCATAGGCGAGGCTTGCATTTGAGTGTTGATGAAGATGAGGAAAAAAAGGGAGTGTTAACCCCGCAGGCCATTCCTGGGAGTGCGGGATCTCAGGATCTTCCCCCTTTTCAAATGGTCGAAGCCAAAGATTGGTCAGAGACAGGGACCTCCCCAATATGCTGCTTCACACGGTGGGTATGGGGTGTTGACCCTAGGTCAAATGACTTTCAGTCATAGGGTGTTACTTATGACTCTCAGACAAAAGCCAAGAAGTTTCCCCGCACAAGCAAGCCAAGTGTTGAGAGTCTCCGAGGACAATGACCATCTCTACCTGGAGTGTAATGTGCTGTTGGGGGTGTTGGGGCTTCTTCCGTTTGTCCACTTTCAACCCATATGTTATTGAGGACTTTTTGATGCAGTCTTTGCCACGTTTTTGTTCACCAATACTCTGCTTCGCCCCTCCCAATGGATGGTCTGGGATGGCACCGGTTTTCTGCCTCTATGGCTAAGGTTACTAGATCATTCCTGTATCAGTTCTTTGAAGAAGAAATGAAGAGTTTGGCCGTGTTCTGAAGTTGGGCCGGCCACAAGGATGAGACTTGCGTTTGATACACAGCATGGAGAAGTCATTGTCACTGGGTATATCAAGGATACTGTCCGTATCATGACACGATGCGTCCACATCCTTAGGTACATCTCACCCCTAAGGCCGGTGACTCCTCATAATTGAGAGCTCCATGTTGGATATTGTTTGTGTATCTTCATGAGAAGAAGAAGGTGATGTGTTGGACTTCCAATGTTCTATGAGCTACGTCAGTGCGTGCAAGGAGAACAAATCGTTGTTTATTTATGCTCCATTCATTTAGGGCCTTGATTGAGCTGTCTGCCCAGTCTAATTACATTGCTCAGTACAAGACCTCCATTCCGAAAGCGTAACATGAACTGGACTCCGGCCGCTCCTGCTCCTTCATGTGGCTCCTAAGAAGGGGCGCAACCCATAGACCTGATGAGCGTCCCACCTACTCTGCTAGGTGTTCTCCCACTGCCCGGAATTCACTCGTGGTACGGGCAAGAAGATTTGTCTGATGGCCCAGTTTTCACACGAGAGAGAAGAACCTCTATTCAAGACTGTTGCAACCATGTCAAGATGTATCCGTCTATTCAGCCTCGACGATCAAGGAGACCAATAGGGGCCAACCTGAGAGGCATCAAAGAAGGCCGGCGTGCTGCGGCGAGGAGGAGTTGACCCTAGGGTCTGAGGTATTGCTGACAGTTGACGGCCATGATAGCGTCTTCAACGTATCCATAATTTTTGCTTGTTCCATGCTGTTATATTATCATTCTTGGATGTTTTCACAATCCATTTTATAGCAACTTATATCATTTTTGGGACTAACCTATTGACATATGCCCATGCCAGATTGCTATTTGTTGTGTGTTTTAACTTTCCCAGAAAATCAATCACAACGGAGCCAAACGCGAGAAACCTTTTGGAGATTTTGTTCTGGACCAGAAGACACCTGTTGTGCCCAAGAAGTACCAGAGGGGTTCCGAGGGCTCAATCAATGTCCATGATATATAAATACCCCACCCACAATACCCCAACACATACCAAAAAACGCAACACTAGACTCCCCATCCACTATCCTAGCACCCACACTCATACTACCCCCACCATCGTTGCCCTCACTTCCGGGCTCAAGACTTCGTGCTGCCGCGCGCCCTGGTGGGTGTGCCCACCTCGGATGCCTCCTGCAGCGCCTTGCTTAAAATTTACCCCGAAAATCCAAAAACCCCTAGGGAGTCGACGAACACACATTCCAGCCCGCAGCAAGTTCCTGATCCACCAGATCCAATCAGACACCATCCGGAGGGGTTCATCATCCTCTTGTGCCTCTCTGATGATGCGTGGAGAGTTCATTGTGAGACCTACGGGTCTGTAGTTAGTAGCTAGATGGCTTCCTCTCTCTCTTTTGATTATCAATACAATGGTCGCATGGAGACTATTGAGATTGTGTAACCTCTTTTGCGGTGTTTGTTTTGTTGGGGATCGATGAACTTTGGAGTTTATGACAGGATCTATTTTATCCATTGAAAGTGTTTGAGTCTTATTGTGATCTCTTATAATGCATATACTTATAGCACTCGTATTTCTTCTTTGAATCGTTGCGGTTTAGGTAGGCCGACTGGATCGATTTTTTCTGCCATGGGAAGAGGTGCTTTGTGATGGGTTCGGTTTGCGTGTTCTTTCCCAGTTGAAGAGGGGCAGCAAGACACGTATTGATCGTTGCCAGTTAATGGATCCAAGATGGGTCTTTCCTACATGAATAGACTATTGTCTACATCATGTCATCGTTCTTATTGCATTACTCTGTTTCTCCATTGAACTTAATCACTAGATTGCATGCTGGATAGCGGTCGATGTGGGAGTTAATAGTAGTAGATGAAGGCAGGTAGTCGTCCTACTATCTTAGTACGAAATTCCTACATAACTGATCATTGCCTGGATAGCGTCATAATTATTTTGAAGTGCTTCAATTGCCCACAGTATATTTGTTCCCATCATATGCCTATTTTTATTGAGAGAAGCCACTAGTGAAATCTACGCCCCCCGGGTCTATTCTTCATCATATTGTGCTTTCGATCTATTCATTGCCACTTTTATTTTCAGATCTTATTTCCAAAAACCCAAAAATAAACTTGTCTGCACTTTTTATTGCATCTTTTATTTCGGAGTTTTCGAGAAGCTATTTATCCACATCTACCACACATTTATTATCTTTTACCTGGAGGGATTGACAACCCCTCTTACACGTCGGGTTGCAAGTAGTTGTTCTTGTGTGTGAGGTATCATTTACATAGTGTTTGCTTGGTTCTCCTATGGATTTGATACCTGGTTCATAACTGAGGGAAAATACCTACCGTACCTGTTGTGCATCATCCCTTCCTCTTGGGGAAATACCGATGTAGTTCAGCGACACTCAAAAGGAATTTCTAGTTGCCGTTGCCGGGGACATCATCAAATCTATCAGGTCCTAATCACAAACCTCTCATCTCCTTGCAATTTACATATTTGACATTTTCCTCTCATTTTCATCTCCCCCAACTTCACAAACAATTTGCCTTATATTCGTCCCTCTTTTCGTTCCGTCTTTTTCTCGTCATATCTGTTTTTGTTGCAATCGTGTTTGGTAGTCAACGATGACTCAAGAGAACACCAGTGTGTGATTTCCAATACCAAACAACATGATTTCTTATAGCTACCCCGATTGCTCCTCCCGCCACTAGTGCGGAATCTTGTGATATACTGCGCTTAGTTGAATCTTGTTATGAAAGATCATTTTTCCGGTAACCCTAGTGAGGATGCCGCGTCCACTCGAACACATTCATAGAAATTATGCGTATGAAAAGAACAAAAAGATGTGGACAATGAATTGTGACGTTTGAAATATTTCCGTTTTCTTTGCAGATCGTGCAAAAAAATTGTTTCTTTCTTTCCTCGACAATAGATCGATTCCTTGGATAAATGCACAAGATGCTGTTCATACTAGTATTTTCCACCGCGAAAATATCTTTCCCGGGTTAGAACTCAGGTCATGAATTTTAGCAACATTGAGCAATGCAAACATGTTCACCAATCTGGGAAAGCAATGAAATTGATGCTAGAAATTGGTCCTACTACAGGTTTAATCTTTGGATGATAATACAGAAATTTATGCGGATTGAATTTTGTTTCTAGAAATCTTTTAGATTCTGCCGCGGGTGGTACTTTTATGAATTACTTTGGGTGAAGCTACTAAATTGCTTTGATACTATTATGGCCAAATTATTCCAATGCATACCGAAAGAGCACCTCTAGAAAAAAGTTTAATTAGCGTTAAGAAATTTATACCTTGAGTGAAAAAGTTGAATCTATGAAATTGGTTGCTAATTAAAATGCTCACTATTGATCTAAATTATGTGCCTTTGTCTACTTTTGATAGAAAATATGATTCCGTGAGATGTGTAAATTTTTCTCGTTGAAACAAGTTTAATAAAATAATATAGGTATTTATTTTAACTCCGTGCCTTTTCCTGAAATTCCTCTAATATTTATTTAATCTACATTTCATACCTCTTCTCAGTAACTAAACCAGAACCCATGTGATCTTTGGACTAACTACTTACCGAATTTATCAATGCTCACCAAGGTTTTGCAATAATACCGATAGAAGACAAAGTTGTGAATCAGATTGATGGAATTTCCTAGACAGCATTGATATAATTTCTCCATGATGTAGAACAATCTCAAGTTGAAATTTTTTGTGGCCTAAGGTTTGAGGAATCAATTAAAGATTTATAGTTTTATGGATTAAAGTAAGAAAAAGAAAACCGCTATGTCTTTAGAGCTAACAAGAGAATTTTAAAAGAAAAACGTTTCTAGTGATTGCTTTCATAAAAATGTGAAGATCTTAAAGTGATTGGTATTCTTCTATTGACTTCCTGTTTAGTAAGATAAACATTGATTGATTAAACGGGACTGGAATAAGACGTCAACTTTAATCTAGATGTCCCGATAATTCAGGAGGGTGAAAATCTTGTAAACACATGATAAAACCGGGGTGGAGGGTTTTTGGAGGGTCAAAACCCTTTAACTAGTGATGTGCCCACTCTTTTTGGATTACAAAACTTTAATTACATGACAATTGACTCTTTGATTTGATTTCTTTGTTGCAAACCATGATTAATTCACCCGATTCTTATGAACAAAATAAAGCTTTTACTAAACACATGTTGGATTGCTATGAGAAAGCTTTGAAAGAAAAGTTGGAGTTAGAGATTCAATTCTACGAAAATTACATGATGAATGGGGAACGCACCATCAAAATCAAGATTAAAAAATTATGAGTGTTTTGCTTTATGTGATTTGGGTGCAGGTTTCCACAATTCTGAAATCTTTATGTGAGTGCTTGGTCCCTTACCGATATTGAAGAGTGTTCTTTTAAATTTCACTTGCGTGGATTCTACTATTTAAAAAGCTAGGGGAAGAATTATGTGATGTTATATCTTGCAAATAGGAATTATGTGCCCATAGATTTTATTGTTCTGATATTTATGCAATCCGTCTTGTCAAATATACTTGGTAGACCGTTTTTACGTACTATAGGTGCCGTGATTGAGATGAAAGAAGACAATATTAAATTTTCAATTTCCACTAAGAAGGGAATGGAACACTTCCCTAGAAATAAGAATTAAGCCACCATCTGAATCAAAATGAGGGCATCTTATGGATCTAGAATAAAAATAGGATAACACTAGCTCTGTGCTTTATGCCTAGCTTAAGGGGCGTTTAAAACGATAGCGCTGTTGGGAGGCAACCCAATGAATAAAATTTATTTTTGCCTTTTTCTTTCTGTTCTTGAGTGTTGCAACAAATTATGCCTCTGTTATGTGTGTTTTTTATGTTTTAATTAAGTGTTTGTGCCAAGGTAAAGCCTTTGGGATAGCTTTGGTGATAGTTGATTTGAATCTGTTGAATGAACAAGCAGAAGAAGAAGAAACTTTTGGTCCAATAAATAATCTAGTTTATAGAAAAAGCGACGACAAAATTCTGAAATTTTTACACAAGATTGAGATAAAATGGCCTCATGTTTTCTAATGTTTCAGAATTTTGGAGTTACAGGAAGTATGAGAACAATTCCCATCTTACAGGACGGTTCGGTTTTTGGACATATTCTATTTTCTTTGCATTGTGTGTGTTTTGATGATTCTATGGATTGTATCGGGTGTATAAGCCATGGAAAAGTTTAGAATACAGTACGATATTAAGGCAACAACCAAAAATTTGAATGGGTTTCTACAAGTACCTTTAAAGTAAAGACGATTGGTTTTCTTAAGATGATTATGTGTGCTGGGTGGATCGCAAAGGTTTTTTGACCGGTTCTGGTATGTACCGGGGTTCCTCTCCCCAATAGAATGCGTGGTTTCCTAAAGGAAAATAAGAGACGTGGTCACTTGACCCTCTAGCCCGGAGCGCTCACATCGCTACAATCCAAAGGAGTAGATAATATAGTCGAACGGAATGCTACATTTCATACCCGAACAAGTCGAGATGCTAAGAACATATACAACAATCTGACAAAATATAACCCTCAAAACGCCGCGAAAGTGCCCGTACGCGGCTGGGACAGTCCGGTAATTCTCAAATGACACAACTACATCCGGACATCTAGTACAAGATTATCAAATCATAAAAAGCATGCAAACTAAAATAACCTACGTACTACTAAGTACACGACTCTAGTACTCCTCGCGGAGATGTCGACGATCCGGTGCCGGCTCCGAGTATATGGGCGCAGCTGCAGCTTCGTGCCTGCGTGATTGCACCACTCCGGTCTCCTCCTCATCTATAACTCCCGCGTCATGTTCGGCGAAGGAGTGCGTCAGACGCCGCTGCTCTAGGTTTCGTGAAGAAGGAGTCCAAAGTCAAGGCTAGATCTTTTCTGTTTGATCTAAGGCAAGGCTGGGAATCCAGTGAAGATCAGATCGCCGAGAAATCAGCGACACTCTAGGTTACCGAATTTGATCTGGCGCCAGGGGCAAAGTGTGACCTGGTCGAGGGGACCGGCCAAGTGGGCGTGCAAAACGATGACGCCGAACGCCGAAGAGCTGGCTGGAACGAAGATTCTTGTCCCCAGTTTGCAGATGCCATCTCCGAGACTAGGCGGAGATATCGATCTTTCGGGGATCCAACAAAGGAACTCTCAATGGAAAGAACCAATGTCAGTGTCAAAACCGGCGATCTCGGTGGGGGTCTCCGAGTTTGGATCTTGGATCAATGGGGAACAAGGAACGAAGCAGACGTGTTTACCCAGGTTCGGGCCATCTTGAGAGGTAAAATCTAGTTTGCTGATTATATGGAGGGATATCGAATGTTACAGAGCGATTTCCCAGAGATCAGATGAACTACAACCTGTGCGTCGGAGGGATGGTTGTTCTTCTTTCAGCCTATAGGACTAAACCTCGGTTTATAGTAAACCAGGAGTACTAGGGTTACACATCGTCAGTTACAATGAGGCATAACATGCCGTCTCTTATCTTGACACCGTGAAGGAAGACAATGTCTGAAGGTTTCTGTCCGGAACGGAGTTGCCGTTATAGCTCGGCCTATAGTAGGTAAGAGCAGGCCCACCTGCCCGGCCCCCCCATTAGAGATATGGCTGGTTATAGAAGAGGACCCTTAGTCAGGATCCTCAATTAGGGTGGCACAGTGGTGGCAGAGGGCCAGCGGCTCTAAGGACGGGGCTGAACGGCGTAAGGGCAGGGGAGGCTGACAGACGACTAGAGGGGATTGATAGAGAGACGGAAAGAGTTGGAGGGCGCGGGAGCGGGAGGAGAGGTAAGGGAGGGGGCGAGAACCCTGTAAGAGGCAGGAGACAGGTACCTTGTTTTCTTTTTCTCTGGGGGCGTGCAAGGCGGTGAGGGAGCAGGCTTGCATCAGCGGGCGAGTGCGAAGGCTTAAGATTGAGGTGACGCGCGGGCGATGCCAAGGGCAGCCAGAGGAGCGGGCAGCGCGGTTGTGATGTGGCGCAAGACCAGGGGGCTCGAGGGCGCAACCCGGCGAGCACGGGAGCAGCCGGCGAACGGAGTGGATCGATGGGGGGGGAAAAGCAGGGGGGTGGAAGAGAAAGAGGGCTCACGATGAGCAGTTGAGGTGTTGCAAAGAGGGCTCGGGGGAGGGCTCGAGTGCAGGATCGAAGATGAACGCCGGTGGTGGTCATAGGTAGACGAAGCTCGATCCAGTGATGGGGATGCTCTGGAGCGAAGAAGTCGTGGTCGTAGACGACGTAGGGAGCGGCGGAGCTTGGCGAAGCGGTCTCTTGGCACGGGCGCGACGGAAGAGAGTAGCGGCGAGGTCGGCTATGCGAGTCGTTGGCTGGCATGAGTTTGTGGAGAAGGGGGGGGGCGATGAGAGACGGGGAGGAATGGGGGCGCTAGGGTTGTAGGGGAGGTGCGGGGACCTTTATCTAGTCGGGAAACAGCGGACTAGGGGCGCACGGGACACCTGCGGAAAAGGGACGAGTGCATGGATCAACCTCGCCTTGTGAATAGACGGTAGGGGAGGAGGGGGAAGTTGGGCTGGGCATAGGGCAAGGTGCACATAAAGCCCAGTCCAACACTGCATTCTGTTCTTTTTTCGCTTTCTTTTATTATGTATTTTCTCCATGTTTTGCCTTTAAAATAAATAACAATGACTTTTCGGAAAAAGTGGAAATTGGTCACATAATTAAGTGCAATTTAGCACTGCACAAAAAGTGGAAAGTATTTGAATTTCTGTGAAATTTTTCATAAATGGACAAGCATTTACATATGATGATGTGGTTACTGTTCTAATGCTAGAGCCCAATTAAGCAAGTAAGTGATGTTGTTTCCTTAACAAATAATTGGTATGGAATATGCTAAATGATGAACTATTGCAATCATGTGTGAAACTAAATTTCACGTGCACTTGAATGATTTCCGAGGTGAGTTGTAATAGATTTGAATCATAGTGTCAGGCATCGCAAAGCAAAGGACTTAGCTAATAATGCAGTTAGTGCTTAATAAGGGGGGTGTTACAACAGCTCCTACGCATGCTCCGGTCTTCAAGGACGCCTTATCATCCAATGTTCATTGGATTACGCATCTTCGTCGGACGAGCCGATCGGAAGACTCAAAATTCTCGTATATTACTCCCAAATCAGAATCCATTGATAGAAAGATGAGGGTTAAAACTGTTTTTGGGCACCAGACCTCATCCAAACAGTT
>CM022301.1:422939040-422984662 GCA_011799875.1 Thinopyrum elongatum
ATCTCAATCCATCGGATCACCTCGTGGTGCACGGGAAAAACAATGATGGCGAGGCACGACGGCATGCTCGGGTAATAAGCTGATGTTGCTTCGTGGCGGTGGAGCTTGCGGTCGGCGCCATGGGTCAACCATCTTTCCCTTCCAACTGGTTTTAGGATGCTCCCGCTTCCTAGGATGTGACGACTTCCCAACCCGAGGTCCCGTTAGTGTGCATCCTCGGTATCTAGACTTCTCAACATTGTCTTGTTGCAGAGGCCGGTATAATTGATGTCTGCTTGATACTAATATATTATTGTAGTGGGCGACGCTACGCGTCCACCGTCGGATCCGCGCGATACGTCCGCCACCTCGATGGCCGTTCGATCTACGCGCGCGCAGCCGTCCGATCGATCTCTTGGCACGCGGCTTGGTCGCCTCCCCCCACTCATTAATTCCTGAAACAACGGTCGAGTTGCAGAAACAAGCGCTTTGTCCCGGCCCCGATAGACCTGCGCCCAGCGCGGCGCCGCCCCCAACCACCGCAAAATCAGCCGCCGCCGGCGTGGGGGACCTCCATGGCGCACCACATCACGCGCCAGATGGTGGGATCGGACGCCAATCTAGCTCACCGAGGACCCCTGCTTGGAGAACGGGTGCAGCCATATTTCTCAGCTCCAAGTGCCGCCGGGGAGCTTCCGCCGCGAGCTGGATCTTCGACTTGGTTCACAAATCCCTCGGTGGTGTTTCCTGAAGCTCCATCGAGCAGATCTCATCAACAATCTTCGGTGAGATCCTGTTTCTGAAACACTAGCTCTATTCCACTCTGAAACATGAACACTTGTGTGAAAAAACAGAGCAATGAGCCTCCCAAATTTTAGTTGCACATGAGCCTCCATATTTCCTAAAACATTAGCTCTGTTCAACATGTCCTGCCTGTTTGTATCTATGAAACATGAGACTCAGAAAAAATCTGTTGCATTGGTTGATGCCTCTGGTTAATGCCCCTGGTTTCATTGGTTAATTGCCCTGCTCCAATTTTATGAAACTTGTTAATGCCTCTGGTTTGATTTCATTGTGTATTGTTTCAGAAAAAAAAACACATTGCATGTTTCTGTTAATCCCTGCTCCCATTGTGTGATTTGATTGTGCATGTTGCATGTTCATGGGACCCCTGAACATGTAGAATTTCTGTTGGTTTGATTATGTTGCATGTTTCTGTTGGGTACCTGAATTTTTGAAACAAGAAAAAAAAATGCTGATTCCATGGAGAGATGAAATGGCTGTTGCACAACAACTCTGTTGCAGGAACATGGAACTGAAGGGGAAGGGAGCTATGTCCAAGGCAATTTTTCTGTTGGTGGTGATGAAGATTCAGAGGGGTTGTTGTTTGCTGAAGATGCAATCCAAGATGATTCAGATGATGGAGATGTTTCGTCGCAGCCACTGCCGCCCTATGTTGCGATGGTGTTTGACACAATCGAGGATGCTCGGAAATTCTACAACGACTATGCGTTCAAGTTGGGGTTCGGGACACATATATCTACTTCAAAATTCACCCAGAAGAGAGGTCAGAAGAAAGAGGATGCAATACTGATAAAGAGGGTCTTTGAGTGTGTGCACGCTAGAAAGCCCGTTAAAATGGAAACAAGTAGCACATCAGAGAGCATTGCAACGGAAAACAGCAACTCTAGTAGGCAGCATGATGTTGTGACATGCATTTTCATCTGGGTTTTGTTTCCAGTACAACCAGTTTTTCATTTGGTTTGGTGTATTCAGGTTACAGGAAAAATAGCTTGTTTCCTGTTCATGTTAATGTTACAGGAAAAATAGCTTGTTCATGTTACAGGGACATGATGTTCCAGGGATGCATCCATGAAAAATAGCTAATGTATTAAGGTTACAGGAAAAACATAAATCTTACATGAAGGACCTTTCACTTGGTGATGTTACAGGAACATGTATTCATATGTTGATTTTGCTAGAGTATAATATAGATCAAAAGGATCATGTTACAGAGACACAATGGATATAGAATATTTTGTTGCCATTGAAAGATTTATCATGCAACAAGTGCTCCCATACACCAAAATGATACACCAGTGTGCAACAAAAAACTTGATATGAAACACACATCAGGAACAGGTAACTACCATTTTATTTATCATGTCTACACTGTATATAGCTGTGCAACACCAGAACATTAGCGACAAATGGTTGCATCGATAAAGCTCCAGCATACAAAAAAGAGGGAAAAGGAGGCATGCCCCAGCATGACACATTCTTCTCCAAAAAGCTTTAGTTCCATCGACTACTAGAGAGCTCGGTTACAAACATGTCGCACACACATGCACCCAAAAAAAAGAGGCCTAAACTACTAGCTAGGTCTTGTTGCGGTCGACGGTTGACTTCAATCTACGACTTTTTCAGCAGGGCTTGGAACTCATCCTCTGAGCTGAGGGTGTTTTGCGGGTGTTTGAAAAGCTTCGCCGCAATGTACTTCCGGAAGTTGAGCAAGGAGATTGTGTCCTGAGCATACACAGCAAGAAAAACACATAATTAGAAACTACTAGCAAAGGGAAAAAGCACTGTTACAAAAAAATATGATTTCACAAAGAAATGATTCTAGTGTTGCAGAGTGTTTCTTTACTACTAGTGTTGGAGAGTGTTTCTGTACTACTAATGTTGCATAGGTTGCAAAAAAAAAAGAGTCCGAGTCATACTGTACTAAAATGGCTTCAACCCCTTGGAAGTTAAATTCTCCATGTATAGAATAGCAAAGATGCCACAATCAAATCTGCCAGAAAAAAATAGAAAGGAAAAATGAGAACACAAAAGTCAGATGAAGTTGCGAAAAAATGTCAGGAATTTCAGTTTACCATCATTCCTCTTATCCTGGTATTTTTTAACTTCCCTCATCACATCAAGCAGAAAATGCTCGTCCCACTCGAACTCATGGACAACACTCATATCTCGTAACGTGTGGAGATATTCTAGAGGCACCATGTTTCCTGTCCCAGGAGCTAGGACCAATGATAGGCAGAGCAAAACCCATGACCTATCAATGGTCTCCTCATCGTCGTCATCCGCTTTTGAGAGAACAACTACTGTAGTGGCTATCAGAGCCCTATCACCATCCAAATACACATCTCAGAAATCTGCTTTGCCCCTCTTGCCGAATTCTACCGGCCTGCTACCAGATGGAACATTGAAAATCTTCTTCACCATGTCTTTTGTGAAGTGTATTTTCTTGCGGTCATTAATCCTGCATAAAAACATATAAAAAATAGAAAATCAGTAGATGTTGCGAAGAAAGAAAAGTGCTATCCAACAGATAGAAAACAGAAAAAGACATGGTTAAAAGAAGGTACTCAAAAGAAACATACTTGAGCAGACGCTTCTTAGTGTCAATCCTCATAACTATGAAATTGACAAGCCCTTCTGGGGGAGAAAGCAAAGGAGAGATGTGCAACAAATCCCCAAAGCTAGACTTGCTTAGTACATCTCTTTTCTTCCCTTGGATGGAATTGGCTATGTCGCGCAGCCGCTTTGCTGACCATCGAGTTTGGTAGATGGGCATGCTGCGGAACAAAAACAAAGAGTAAGCTATGAACATTCATATATATGCAAAAAGGAGGCTATGAGCATGCATATATCCTAGTAGTTGCCACATAAAAAGCTATGAAGCTACAGGAAAACAAGTACAAAAGTTCAGAAGAATAAAATCATGAAGCTACAGGCAATCCACTAAAAAATTCAGAAGAAAGTGCTATGAGCTCCAGGAGAACCAAGTACAACTTTAATCCTGCTCATGCGTCCATTTCAAAACAAACAAACTATAATGAACTCAAAAAATGCAACACCAGCAAGCTCTCACAACTCTCACCCATGTTGTTCTTCATAGACAGTGGCAGAAACAATGTAACTCAAACAATGATCCAAAATGATGCTACAAAATGTTACAAAACCCTGAATGAAACACATCTGCTGAACATTGTTTACAGCAAAAATGGTTCTGTCATTTCTGAAATTCACTACCAAACATGATGCTACAGGCAATCCACTAACATTTCTGAAACACATCTGCTAATCTATGATGCTACAGGCAATCCACTACCAAAAATTCAGATAAACATGGAGGTATACACACAAAAATCAACTACATAAATTAGACATTGCTATGCGGCGGTAAGAAGGTACAACAATGTTATGAGCTGCATAAATTTCAGAAACAAAAAATGAACTCTGCAACACCGGCGACCACCTCGTCTCCTACTATGCCGGCGACCACCTTTTCCTATTACACCGGCGACCGCCTCTCCTAGTACAAACTACCACATCTCCTCCTACCACAGCCGCGGAGCACCACCACCAAATCCGGGGAGCACAACGACAAAACACATGGCGGAGCACAAAAATCGCCACCGCGACGGGGCACCACCACCACCCCCTACCACCGCAGGGGGAGCACCAACCAGTCACCGCCCTACCACCGCAGGGGAAGCACCAAACCACCGCATCCCTCGACTCGTCACTACAGGAAATGGGGGAAAAATCGGTGGATCGAGTGGGGAAAGGATGCATACCTGCCTGAGTAGAAGTCAGCCGCCGCGGATCCAGTCGTCGTCGCCAGCGCGACTGGTCTGCCGCGGTCGCCTATCTGTCGCCGCCCTCCCGCCGTCGCCCTCCCCGCTGCGGGATCTAGCCACACCTCCTTGCTTTGAAACAGCCCGTCAGTTGCAAAAGCCGTTTCTGAAACAAAACGCTCGAATAGTTCAGCTGCAGAAACGTGGCGTGGGTGCGGGTGCTCTCGTCCATCTGATCAAAAGATGATCTGACGGACACGGAGCCGGCGGACGCGCGCGAGAGATCAGCTGGCTGAAGGTAAGCTTTTTCCATATATTATCCTTTATTGGAAAAACTATTTTGAATACACAAAAAAGATTCAGAAATTCACCCATACCATATTAGATCAGTTTGTAATTGTATACATAATATCACAGTACAATATGCCCATTAATACGTAACTCATGAACAACCTTCGTCGAAGACAAAAGAACTGAAGCATAGCTCAAGCCATCTTAGTTATCAAAATTTGGGACCCATATCGCACAAGCAGCAGAATGACAACGGAGGTCAGACTTAATTTTGAGTTCAATCGTGTAACTAATTAAATTTCTATTCACAGCCACATAAGGAATACAGTTTTTATTCATGCATGATAAATGCATCGATCGCATCGAATTACATTGTCCGAATTACATGGGTTCATAAATAACGACATCTGCAAGGCGCATCGATCGCATACACAGTCCATCTACTCCATGACCTTGTAGCACGCCATTTACAGATTAGGATTTTTTCCTAGGAAGCAGCTTCTCTATGGCGCATATGCAACCCATCAAGTCCACCGCCTTGTACCCCGTCACCTCCTCCAGCACATTGTGGCTCAACGGCACGCCGAGGATCTGCCTTGCGAGGAACAGCGCCGATGCAGCCACGGCGGACGGCAGGATCAGTCCAATGAACCCGAAAAACCCCAACGTCAGGTTGACCAACCGAAGCGCCAGAAACCTCACCAAGAGCTCGTCCTCCCGCTCGAAGAACCTCGTGAAGTGCTCGACGAAGGTGTACGCGGTGGGGCCGTCCATGACGCAGCCGAGATCCATGAAGAGCTCCCACTCCATCTCCTCCACCACGTGCACGGTGGTCCCGAGGAACGCCTCGACGACTTGGGCGTCGAGCCTCCGACCGCTGGCGGACTGCTCGTACTTGGCCCCGAGGGAGACGGCGGCGGCGGCCACGAGCTGGAGCGCCTCGTCGTGGGCCAGAACGGGGCGCACGGACAGGACGCGGTCGAGGTAGACGACGGCGCGGCAGAGCGTGCCCTCCGGGAGGCCGCCGAGGTGGCGGGCGAAGGCGTCCATCCAGAGCACGAGCTCGGCGCGCATGGACGGGCTCATGTGGCCCTGCTGCATCTTGGACAGGTAGTCGGCGTCAGGGTGCTCCCTGGGGTCCCTCTCCTTGGCCCGGAGGTCCGCGTCGACGTCGGGCTCGTAGGGATCCACGCACTTCAGCCCCAGGTTTCCCTTGGCGCCCATGACCGAAGAGACGAGATGAACGGCCGGGACGGCAGCTTGTCGCAGGTCGTACATCGGCTGGAGCAGCATTGGCCACGCAGCGAGGCTGGGCTGCCGGCGACTTGGGAGATGGCAGTCGAGTCGCCGCCGATCGGAGCGTGGAAGGAGAGTTGTCTGTCCGCAGCCGACGAAGGAAAACGGGCTTTGGCGATCGCATTGCGCCATGTATATATAGATGGGATACGGGTGCTCTGACTGGGTTTGAGACCCATTTAGTTTCGGAATTAAGGAACCGACTCGGACTTGCATTATTTCTTAATTTTTTGTTCTTATTATAAGCTGCATGTTGTTACGTGGCGTCAATGTAGTCAGGTACATCAATACAAGGGTGTGTGCAGCCATTTTAGCATCTACTAGTATAATGCCCGTGCGTTGCTACGGGCTAACAAAATATGTGTACAAAGAAAAATTCATGTGAAATGAGAGTCATAGACTATTCACATGGGATGATATCTCGTGGTCCTTAAGTGGTAGATAAATGTTTCTCCTCATCATCGTCCTCTCACCTCTTATCGTCCACCACACGGCAGTACTCTACTTCTGTGACGCCCCCGGCTCAATCGTGCACTAATCATACACGCAAATGCACACGATCAAGCCTAAGGACTCACGGAAAGATATCACAACACAACTCTAAAACATAAATAAAGTCATACAAGCTTTATATTACAAGCCAGGGGCCTCAAGGGCTCGAATACATAAGTTTGCGTACAAGCGTCAGCGGAAGCATCAGATATCTGAGTACAGATATGAAACAGAAACAGAAAGGCCTTTAGAAAGGTGGGGCAAAATAAAACACTACGATCGAAAGGCGCAGGCCTTCTGCCTGGGACCCTCCGAACCTACTCCTGGTCGACGGCAAGTTCGAAGCAGTAACCACCCTCGGGGTACTAGTAGAAATCGATCGTCGGCGGGGTAGCTGTCTCAGGGGGCTCCGTCAGCTGGTCACGACAAACTGATATGGGGAGAAAAAGAAAGCAAAGCAACCGTGAGTACTCAGAAGTACTCAGCAAGCAAGGATCTACACTACATATGCAACATTATCAAAGAGTGGCTGTATATGTGGACTGGGCTGCAGAAATGCCAGAATAGAGAGGAAAACCTAGTCCTATCGAAGACTAGCATCTTCATCGGTCTTGCAGCAATAGAAGAGAGCAGAACAGATCAATATAATGTAGCAGTATCATTAAGTCTCAATCTCACCCAGAGATCCATTCTCGACTCCCTGCGAGAAAGCAATCCCAGAGCCATACAGTCATCAACCTCGTCCTGAGATCCCTTCTCGACTCCCTGCGAGAAGCAATCCCAGAGCCATATATCCAGGTATCATCTCACGTTCTAGTTGTGTCGATCGTGATACAACTCCGAGTGTCCTTTACCGTAGGACCGGCTATCGATAGAAGTTTTCTTCCCTGCAGGGGTGCACCAACTTACCCAACACGCTCGATTAACTTCGGCCGGACACACTTTCCTGGGTCATGCCCGGCCTCGGCCAAATGATACACCGCAGCCCTACCTACAGCTCAGCAGAGAGGTCCCCGTCGGTCTACATCCTAAGTGCAAGGGGGTCTTGGCCATCGCCCCTCGCCCTCCGGGTCGTTGCGTGCCGGGCAAACCAGGCTCCACCCCTCAGGATGGTGCCGGCCCTGTAGGAGATATGCCCTAGAGGCAATAATAAATGTTATTATTTATCTCCGTGTTCATAATTAGGTTTATGTTCCATGCTATAACTGCTGTGGTTCCCGAGCCCGTATATCCATAAAGGCTCTGGGGAAAACCCATGTGCACGTGTGGAATAATAAACGGTAAAATGTATTCCTAGTCATGCCTCTAAGACTAGCTCAAGTGTTGCATGATGATTATGTTTTCCCAATCATAGGCATGTCTATGCCAGCAACTTTGAGGGCACAAATGTTAGAAGAACATTTGTGTTGAATCGACCCGATTGATGTTATGCTATGAGATACATTCGTCACAAGTTAATGGTTAATAACACAGAGATGGTTAACGTTTGCATGATTCCTCAGACCATGAGAGTATCGAGTTTCTTCATGCTTGCTTCATGAACTTTGGGGTTTGTTAAACGTCATCCGTAAATGGGTGGCTATTACGGCGGCTTATGGGTTCATGGGAAAGTATGTCAAGTAACTTGATAGCTCAAGATTGGGATTTGCTCCTCCGGCGATGGAGAGATATCTCTGGGCCCTCTCGGTGTTACGGTATCCATCATCGTCTGGCCAGACACTTTGTGATTTGATCACGGGGATGCCGGAACACGGTAACGAGAAAAGAGAACAATACCGGTAACGAGGTAACTAGCATAGTGGACAAGTTGTTGATCCACGGGAATGCCAACATGTCTCACCTCGGGTATTTGTAACATATCGCGAAGCAACAGGAATAGCACACGGCAACTGGAGGTTCACTCGAATATTCATTCGTGTGGGTATAGGGGTCAATATGGGTGTCCACGGCTCCGATGCTGATCATTGATCGGAAAGTGTTCCGGTCATGTCTATACTTCACCGAACCTATAGGGTCACACACTTAAGGGTCATCTATCTATTGAACGCTAGACAGGGAGTCTGAGAGAAAGTCACCAAAAATGTTTTGGAGACAACGGAAGAGTTCCGAGAGAGAGAACACCGAAAGAGTTTCGGTAAAACCGAAAAGTTGTTTCGGAATATATTATTTGGTCAAAAAGGGTTTCGGCGCCGCCTGGAAATTTTCAGAGGATGCCAGAATTGGTCTGGGAACTTCTGGGAATTTTCGGAGAGAAAAACCGGAAATGTTCCGAAACTGCCGTAACCGCTGTTAATGCTTTCCGCTGATGAAAACCAGCGCACCGAAAATGTTTCGGATCATGCCCAGAATAATTTTAGAGGGTGCCGGAAATGTTCTGGGACCTTCTGGAATTTTTCAGAAAAAGTTTTGCGGAAAACATCTTGTCTCAGCGCGAGGGGACAAGATCCCACGAATCGGGGGTTGCATGTTTGTTGGCTTTTTGTCTAGGGAGCATGCATGTTTCATGGAGACATGTTGGTGGCTTGTTGGGGCCCCCCCCCCCATGGGGAGACAAGGTGTGGGCCGGCCCAAGGGCTGCCATGGTGGTGTCCCCTTGGTGCCCCCCTTGTGTTACCATTATGCCCTTTCATGTGTGACATGAAGCTTGGGTATTTTGGTATTTCAACATCCCACCCCACCCCTTGCCTTGGCCTATAAAAGGAGGAGAAGGGGCTGCCATTCTCCCCATCCCGTGCTCTCATACACATGCCAAGATGTTATCTGGCTTCTCTCTCCCTCCCACGAAAAGAGTTTCGTAGAGCCGAAAGGCTGTCTGGGTTCCGGCAGGAACTAGTTCTGGACGGCGAAGCCCTGCCGGATAGGTGACACCGTATGTGTGCAACTCTGTAGAGAGGTCGTAGTTTCGATCTTAGTGCCCGAGGGGCTGTTCGAGAGTGCCTCCCGAAGGGCTGTCCAAGTGACGGTCCGAGTTCTGTGAGTCCTCCCGAAGGGCTGTCCGAGTGACCGTTCGAGTTTCGAAGGTCCTCCCGAAGGGCTGTCCGCGACATCGTCCGGGGGACTGTTCGACCGCCTCCCGGAGGGCTGTCCGAAGGGAAGACGAGGGTATACATCCTCGCGGTTGGGAGGTTGTAAATCCTAGCTGCGGGGATCTGCACCGCCGATCGTCATCGACTCTACTTCCGCTGCGCTACGAGTCGGTAACGAAAATGATCAAACCTTGTATGCAGTCTCCATAGTGGTCCTGGGCTGGTGCGTAGGGCGGAAAATTTTTGTTTTCTGCTGCGTTACCCTACAGTGGCATCATGAGCCGTGCTATGCGTAGATGCAGGTTGCGATCTAGAATACATAGAGATGTATGGGTGTTGCACAATATAATTAGGTAGTAGGTGGGATCTATTGCTGAAAATTATTTGTGCGGGTAGCAGATGAAATCTGTTACCCGATGTTCTTGTTGCTTCCCTTGAATTTGCGTAGTCCTGATCTTGACAGCATTGTGGAATCTCACAAAGTTCTGGCAATCCGCGATCCTTTCATGCTGCTCCTGAGTATGCTGATTGACAGATCAACGAAGTGCTAACAGTTCTTTGGGTTCCACTTTAGTTAAAGAAAGATGGATGTTTCGCAGACAAAAGGGCAATGCAGATATGATCTGCACGGGGGTCATGCGTATGACGAAGTTCAGTATGGGGCTCGAGATTTTATTATCTCGTGTTTCATACACCCCGCATTGTTAATCTAGCGACTTGGATTATCATACTTGATGATGGACGTTGGTAGCTTCGGTTTGTTTCGAAACCTTAGAAGCCACGTAAAACAAGTTTTTGCATGAACCAATTAGAGGCGTCTAACTTGGTTTTGCAGGAGGGTTTGCATGTGCATATGATGTGGTATAGCAGTGCTCATAATAATTTGATTATGTATGAGATGACTATATAATGTAAATTTATTAACATGACCTGCGTGTCATGATTCGGCATGATGGCTGGAGCCATATGATTGCACTTTAATGACCTACGTGTCAACCTTGTTGTAATGCATTATTTTATTAGCTATAAAGATAGCAATATTATCTGGTGCATCGACAAGGTGGTGGCAATCTTCGCGAAGGTGAACACCGACGCGAATGCCGAAGACGAAGAAATACAAGACTTCTCCGTCAGAAAGGGCTATACCATATCATGCTATTATGAATTGCCTGAGATGTTTATCCCTTATGATGCACCCTTTTTGATTGCGTGGTAGTCGCTTTTATTAGGGTGATCTCTCACAAAAATATCAAGTAGTTAGTGTTCTCCCAAGTGTAGCACCGTCACGGCACCTAACTTTTCGGGGCATCACATGGACACATGGGTGCGAACGATTAGGGAAGTGTGAGGCGGGTGAGTTGAGACCTCGCAGCAAGATCACTTGGTTGTCTTGACGTTCTGGAGGAGCGTCCTAAGCTCGGAACACGCCCATCGAAAGATGAACAAGAGTCACATAGAGATGTGATTGGCAAGTTGGCCTACCGATTGCAATTTTCATCACTTGAGATGGACACATCCTTGGCGTTGAATTGTAATATGGATCTTGAATCGCTCACAATCAATTATGAGAGATATTGATTTGAGTGGGAGAGCACTGTTGAATTAACCTGTTTAATTCTCGGTGCAATTAATTTTGAACAGTGTCTAAAGTGTGATTTGCATAATAGTTGTAGAATAATGGCTCGCGTTTCCACCTTCCCTATTAAAATTGAATAGTTGTTAAATATCTGGTTAAAACTTTACGGTTGGTAACGTAATGTGAGGATTGTCCTCAAGAGTGCCGAGAAGGACTTTGTCCTATCGCATACTTTGGTATTCTCTCGCTTATGCTATGGATCATGTGACTCTCGTCCTTCGATCCAAAAGCTAGAATTCCGTTTCAGTCAAGTGCAATACATTTGCTTCCATGAGACCTGAACTTCAAAAGTTTGGATAGTTATGTGATATTCATGGAATCTGAAAATCATTTTCAGAGACAGACAAAGGCTAAAAGATATGAGATATCCAAAGCAATGTTTGTTTGCAAACTATTAGTAAAGGAGTTTACTATGCATTAGACTGATAAGAGAGGGATCCAGTAGAACGCCTGTCATATGATGAAAGGTGAATAAAACAACAACTTAAAGAGAATGGAAGTGTCCGAAGGGTGTTAGTGAAACTTTCACGCCTAGGAAGTCCAGGGCTAACGCCACTCTTAAGTTGGGTGCTTCTTCTGAGAGTAGGAGAAATACTAAAAGTTAAACTGTTAGAAGTATAAAGGCAAAAAGAGAGAAGACTGGAATATCCAGCTCAAGTATGAATGTCATACAAGTTTTTGATGTATAGAAGGCTGGTCAAAGATATAGTTCTTGGGAATTATGATTAAATTGTTAATCACTAATTCTTGGGTATTGTGAGTTAATCACAAATATACCCGCTCGATTGCATTCTGTTGCAACTCGATGTAAGAACTACTATGGCCTGAAAGACTAGCCAGGAATGAGGTTTTGGTATACACAGGGAACATAGTAAATGTTACTATACCTTCCATCGGTGTATTACCATCTGTATTTATTTTCATAATTCATTTAGAGTTTCACAAACTCTAGCCCATTGCATAAGGTATCTTGCAAGAAGGTTGTTCATAAGAGAATTTTTGATGTTCGAAGTTATGAATAACATAAGGGCCATACTTTCATTGAGAATGAGATGTATGTTATGAATAATGATATTAGTATATTACCTCTGGATTTACTTTCATAATTCATTTTAGAGTTTCATACACTCTAGCCCATTGCAAAATGTTTGTTGCAAAAGGGTTGTTCATAAAAGAACAATTGTTGTTCAGTATTATGAATAACATGAAGGGCCATGCTTCCATCCAGATGGGACGTATGTTATGAATATTGATGGTAATATGATACATCCATAACACTGACGCTAAATGTCGCAAGACTAAAAGAATACCACACAAGTGTGGCACTGCATTTGGTCACATTGGAGAAACCCGCATGGAAAATTCCATTATGATGGATTTTGAAGTCATTTGATTTTGAATCATCTGACACTTGCAACTTTTCTCCGAAAAGTGAAGTGACTAAAATACCGTTCATAGGCCATAAGGAACGAACAAAGAACGTATTGGTGATCATGCATCATGATGTATGTAGTCCAATAAATGTTGTTGCAAGTAGTGGATTTATCTATCTTCAGAAATGACTCAAGTAGATATATGGATATTTACTTGATGAGACGTAAGTCTAGATCTTTTGAATTCAGTCAAAAGGTTTTCAAGAATGAAGTAGAAGTTATTGTAACAAGAAAATTATATTTCTACAATTGGATTGCAGAAAGAAATATTTGAGTTACAAGTTTAGCGAATGTCTGATGAGTTGTGAAAGGGGTTTCATAACTTGCAACTCCCGAAACACCACTGCAAGTGGAAAGTCCGTGAAGATGTAATCAAACCATTTATGACATGGTAAGATCAAAGATGACATAAATAAATTTGCCATTATCCCTTTTAAAAGGTGATGCTTTAGAGACTGCGGCTTTTACACTGAAAAGAGCTCCATCAGGTCTGTTGAAATGACACCATGGTATGGTACGCCCAACCATGTTATATCTTTTCTTAACATTTGGAATATGGGGCTTGTGTAAAAGGTTACAAACCTATTCCAAATCAGACAAGTGCTACTTTGTAGGTTATCCCAAGTCATTGGGTATTCCTCCCTCACTATACCGAGGCAAATAGGTTTGCCACAAAGAACGGTATGCTTTTTGAAGAAAATGGTTCTTTCAAAAAGGTGAGTGGGAGAATAATGCAACTCGACGAGATAACCAGTATCTCCATCATCAGGTCAAAGGAAAGAGACCTTGGAAGTAATTCCAGAGTTTCCTACTGCGACTGATATGGAAGTCTCTACAATAAAATGTATGGACTTCGGTCGAACTTGCAGCTGGACCATGTAGGCAAGGCTCGTGCAAACCTCTCAGGTGCGCAAACGAGATATTGTTGTTAGACAACAGTATACCTACGATACACAAGGAAGCGTTGATGGGCCCTGACTCCGGAATTGGCTAAATGCCAATACAATCCGAGATAGTTTCCATATAAGTGATTCAAGATTAAAACCTTGATACACCTTTCGGAAGACTTAGAGTCTGACGAATATTTATGGAACTATAACTGATATGAATAAAAATGTTTTATCCATAAAGCTCGACTTGTTGCAATATACAAGTTCAAGGAGTTGACTACGATGAGGTTGCTTCACCGTAGCGATGCTTAAAGTCGGTTCGGGTTGAACTAGCAATTAATACATATTTCATATCATGAGATATAAAACAATGGATGACAAAAGGATTTCCATCTGATGGAAATGAGACCAAGGACTTGCATGTGTTACAGTCCAAGGTATTTTGTCAATCCAGAGGATGCTAGTAAGGGTGCAAACTTCAGAGTTCCAGCGATGGACAGAAGAGAGCAAAGAGGAGTTGGAATCTTCGTGTTTTGATGAAATGGTCAAAAAGGGTTTTGACTTCATAAATGGGTAACGAAGATGCTTGTAATTCAAGAAAGTAAGTGGGAGCATAATAACATTTCTAAAAACCTTGTGTGCTTGACACATTGTTAATTGGAAATAAATTTCTTGACACGAATTAGGACTTCATTTGAAAATAGTTTTTCGATGAAGTGCTTGGGCTAAATAGCCTCAATATTAGGCATGATGATCTATGAAGATAGATTTACCTAATGGGGCTGAGCAAAGATACATATTGACAAGATGCTAAAACCTTTTAGCATTAAAAACATCAAGGAGTGATTCTTGCCGAAGTCACGTGGAAAGAGTTTTTGCAAGACTCGGTGTCCCAAAACACTGATGAGCAAAATACATGATGGAGATTCCACACACTCTTGTGTTTGGATTAATCATGTATTCCATGGTATGTAAAAACAACCAGATATGTCCAATACTCCCAAAGTTGTTGCGAGTATAGATACCAAAGTGATCAAAAGTACTGATCATGGGACAACAGTGAAAAAGGGTCATTGAGTACTATAGTAGCACTGATGACATGTTTTCTCGCAAGCAGAGATCATGAAGAGTTCGTTGTAAAAGGTTACATCGATACAGTCTTCATCCATGCTCCAAGCGATTTTCGATTTAAGTAAAGGGTTTTGTGCAATACACAATATGGTGGCACGGTAGTTGGAAATTGTTCCAAACAAGTTACTGTGGCGAATTCTATAATAGAGGCGAAGTATGTTGCCGCTTTTAAAAGCGACAAAGAAGATGTTGAATCATATAGTTCATTCATGAACTTAGTATGGTTCCAAGATGGCTTTTGTCAATAGGACACTACTGCAGGTAGTTGCTCCATAACTCAGTCTGAGGAATCCAGGTTCGACCTGTGATTCACATACATACAAAGCCAAGTCCACACAAAATATGAATTTTGTGAAAACGTGAAAACGTGAGGATATGCAAAGATACACACGGAGCTGAAGTCGTCAGATCCGTTGGACATCAGGCTATACCACAAGCGAAGCATATTTACACCGGTGTGCCACAGGTGTAAAGTGCATTAGCATTAACTAGATTATTGACTCTAGTACAAGTGGGAGTCTGTAGGAGATATGCCCTAGAGGCAATAATATATGTTATTATTTATCTCCGTGTTCATAATTAGGTTTATGTTCCATGCTATAACTGCTGTGGTTCCCGAGCCCGTATATCCATAAAGGCTCTGGGGAAAACCCATGTGCACGTGTGGAATAATAAACGGTAAAATGTATTCCTAGTCATGCCTCTAAGACTAGCTCAAGTGTTGCATGATGATTATGTTTTCCCAATCATAGGCATGTCTATGCCAGCAACTTTGAGGGCACAAATGTTAGAAGAACATTTGTGTTGAATCGACCCGATTGATGTTATGCTATGAGATACATTCGTCACAAGTTAATGGTTAATAACACAGAGATGGTTAACGTTTGCATGATTCCTCAGACCATGAGAGTATCGAGTTTCTTCATGCTTGCTTCATGAACTTTGGGGTTTGTTAAACGTCATCCGTAAATGGGTGGCTATTACGGCGGCTTACGGGTTCATGGGAAAGTATGTCAAGTAACTTGATAGCTCAAGATTGGGATTTGCTCCTCCGGCGATGGAGAGATATCTCTGGGCCCTCTCGGTGTTACAGTATCCATCATCGTCTGGCCAGACACTTTGTGATTTGATCACGGGGATGTCGGAACACGGTAACGAGAAAAGAGAAGAATACCGGTAACGAGGTAACTAGCATAGTGGACAAGTTGTTGATCCACGGGAATGCCAACATGTCTCACCTCGGGTATTTGTAACATATCGCGAAGCAACAGGAATAGCACACGGCAACTGGAGGTTCACTCGAATATTCATTCGTGTGGGTATAGGGGTCAATATGGGTGTCCACGGCTCCGATGCTGATCATTGATCGGAAAGTGTTCCGGTCATGTCTATACTTCACCGAACCTATAGGGTCACACGCTTAAGGGTCATCTATCTATTGAACGCTAGACAGGGAGTCTGAGAGAAAGTCACCGAAAATGTTTTGGAGACAACGGAAGAGTTCCGAGAGAGAGAACACCGAAAGAGTTTCGGTAAAACCGAAAAGTTGTTTTGGAATATATTATTTGGTCAAAAAGGGTTTCGGCGCCGCCTGGAAATTTTCAGAGGATGCCAGAATTGGTCTGGGAACTTCTGGGAATTTTCGGAGAGAAAAACCGGAAATGTTCCGAAACTGCCGTAACCGCTGTTAATGCTTTCCGCTGATGAAAACCACCGCACCGAAAATGTTTCGGATCATGCCCAGAATAATTTTAGAGGGTGCCGGAAATGTTCTGGGACCTTCTGGAATTTTTCAGAAAAAGTTTCGCGGAAAACATCTTGTCTAAGCGCGAGGGGACAAGATCCCACGAATCGGGGGTTGCATGTTTGTTGGCTTTTTGTCTAGGGAGCATGCATGTTTCATGGAGACATGTTGGTGGCTTGTTGGGGCCCCCCCCCATGGGGAGACAAGGTGTGGGCCGGCCCAAGGGCTGCCATGGTGGTGTCCCCTTGGTGCCCCCCTTGTGTTACCATTATGCCCTTTCATGTGTGACATGAAGCTTGGGTATTTTGGTATTTCAACATCCCACCCCACCCCTTGCCTTGGCCTATAAAAGGAGGAGAAGGGGCTGCCATTCTCCCCATCCCTTGCTCTCATACACATGCCAAGATGTTATCTGGCTTCTCTCTCCCTCCCACGAAAAGAGTTTCGTAGAGCCGAAAGGCTGTCTGGGTTCCGGCAGAAACTAGTTCTGGACGGCGAAGCCCTGCCGGATAGGTGACACCGTATGTGTGCAACTCTGTAGAGAGGTCGTAGTTTCGATCTTAGTGCCCGAGGGGCTGTTCGAGAGTGCCTCCCGAAGGGCTGTCCAAGTGACGGTCCGAGTTCTGTGAGTCCTCCCGAAGGGCTGTCCGAGTGACCGTTCGAGTTTCGAAGGTCCTCCCGAAGGGCTGTCCGCGACATCGTCCGGGGGACTGTTCGACCGCCTCCCGGAGGGCTGTCCGAAGGGAAGACGAGGGTATACATCCTCGCGGTTTGGGAGGTTGTAAATCCTAGCTGCGGGGATCTGCACCGCCGATCGTCATCGACTCTACTTCCGCTGCGCTACGAGTCGGTAACGAAAATGATCAAACCTTGTATGCAGTCTCCATAGTGGTCCTGGGCTGGTGCGTAGGGCGGAAATTTTTTGTTTTCTGCTGCGTTACCCTACAGGCCCAGCCCGGCCGCAGTGCTGAACTGGACGTCTGACAAAGCTTTCGGCTGATGCTACGATGCAGAACGCCCATACTATGCCCACGTGATGGTTAGTGCTATCAGGCCAGAGGCCTGCTCGGATCAAATATCCAAATCGTTAGTGGACTAGGGCTTGCGGTAACGAGCAGAGATTCACGAAAGATGTGACCCCGTCGCCCCGTCTCGAGGACTTGCTGCAAGGGCTAAGAATGCCCGGCCGCGCCTCGTATACATCACTCGGGCACCATACAGGCAACCCGTCTTCACATCACACGCGGGTACCCCTCAGGGTCGACCCGCCTTTCCATGTAACAATAGTACAGTCCAAGTATCCGTGTGTCCATAACATTAGGGGAATCCAAGGTATCACCCTCGTTGGATTCCTACTCGATGTATCCGTCAAGGTGAACTCGGAGGAATCACCCTCAATGGGTTCACACTTGAGGTGTTGTACGACGGCGTCGTTATCGGAAGTGGTGAAGGAGGAATCACCCTCGATGACCACGACCGAATAGCTACTCTACAGAGTTAACATCAGAAGTGCTATACGAGGTATCACCCTCAACACTCGATAGTAACGCTGCAGTGTCGTTACAACAAAGGGGGGTGATGTGCGGTGCCGGGGCCTGGTCTTCAATCCCGAAGATCAGGTCTTCGGATTATCCAGCGGGACAGTCGGGATAAGTGGGGTCACTGATAGGTCTCTACCCAGCCTATACTAAGCAGTTTAGGATATGCAGGTAATTATCAACAGCATGTTACAATAAACAGGCTATGCATCAGAATAGGTAAAGCAGTAGCAGCAGCAATTCTAATGCAAGCATGAGAAAATAGTATGGGCGATATCGGGATGATCAAAGGGGGGAAGGGGGGCTTGCCTGGTTGCTCGGCGGCAAGGGCAAGGTCGTCAACGGTGGCTTCGGTTTTCGGAGCTCCGGCGGTACCGGGAACTGCGTCGGGGTCTAACGAGAGAGAAGAGGGGGAGGAAACAGTATAAATACACAGCAAACATGAGCAACTCAATGTACGACATGACAATATGCAGTGCCGGGTGTGTCCTAACATATGGTTGCACGTTACCGAGGAAGGAGGAATCCATCCGGGAATGTTTTCCCGGTTCCGGACATTTGTCAGACATATGACTGTAGGGGAACGGTTGCATGTTCGCTATGCTAGGGATGCGTGACGGATGAACGGACTGCGTATTCGAATTCGTCTCGTCGTTCTGAGCAACTTTCATGTACAAAGTTTTTCGATCTGAGTTACAGATTATTTTCTATGATTTTCTAAAGATTTTATTGATTTTCTGGAATTACTTAAATCTATTTAATTCGAAAATAAACTGAAAATACATTTGTCACCTAGTGTAGTGCCAGCCACAGTCAATGACATGTGGGGCCTGGTCAAAGTCAACAGCACAGTCAGCTGTTGACTGGGTCAACCAGTGAATAGTGCATGTGGGTCCCGCGTGTCATAGACAGTACTTTTTAACAGGGTTCTAAATTTAGGTTTAATTAATGGGGGGGGGACCCATTTCATAGAGTATAGGGGGGGGGGGGGGGGGTGGGGGGGTGGGGGTGGGGTTAGTGGGGGGGTGGGGGTTGGGGGGGGTTGGGGTAGGTGTTAGGGGTTGGGTTAGTGCTTAATGGGATTAGCCCCTAATTAAAAGGGCCAGGCCCAGCGGCAGTGTCACAGCCGGCCATTGGTGCGGCTGTGCACGCGCACATGCGACGGCACCGGGCGCCAGCAGCCATGGCGCGACGGCAAGCAGCAGGCAGCAGGCCGCGGCTGGGAGAGGGGGTTGTGGCCGGGCGTGGCGGCGCGGGGTGCAGGCGGGCGCAGGAGCAGGCGGGCCCGGGCGTTGGCGACCCTAGCGGGCGCGGCCGAAGCAGCTGGGCGGAGGCGAGCTTGGCGGGCGGCGGCGGGCGGCGCCGGTGTAGCTCCGGCAGGTGAGCAGTGGGGGGACGCGCGCGGGGTGTGGGGCGCGTGGACCCGAGCGAACAGGGGGATAGCGCGCGGGGCATGCGGGCGCAGGCGATCGAGGTGACCGAGAGCTCGGCCGAAGCTCGAGCGACGTGGGACGGCGAGGCTACGACGGGAGCTAACCTCGGGGCACGGGAAGAAACAAGGGGAGGTCAAGGAGGAACCGAGGCTCACAGAGATGCCGGCAGGGAGCTCAGGGGAGCCAGAGAGGGTCTCAGTGGAGTGGCTCGAGCGGTGGCGCGCCGGCGACCGAGGTTGAAGAACAGGATCGTGGCGTCGATGAAGTGGCGATCCCGACCGACCCGTTGGCGTACTCGATGCAGACAGAGGAGGCACGGCTCCTGGAGTGGACTGCAAGCTCGGGGATGCCCTGGTTGCGGCGAATCGAAGGCGGCGGTGGTCGGCTCCGAAGGTTGAAGATGGCGACGCTGGCGACGAACCAGCGCTTCCCGGCTTGCGTTCTTCCGCAGAGAGATGAAGTGGAGCACGGCGGACCTTCTGGACTTGATAGCGCTGCGAGAGGAGCTCGGTGGCCACGGTGAACAGTGTCGGCGCGATGACGCTGAGCTCGGGAGAGAGAGAGAGCGTGTTGGCGCGAGGGGAACGAGCGAGGGAGAGAGGGAAAAGGGGCACTAGGGTTAGCAGGGGGTCGAGGATGCTCTTATCCGTCTTGGGGCACCGACGGATGGTCGACACGGGCGAGATCCGCGCATGGACGATCGCGCGTGGCCGGACAGCGCCATGGCCTCTACCTCTGTCGAGAGGTGAGGGAAAGGCCGGGGCGGTGGGTCAGGCCTGGTACAGTGCAAGCTGGGCTAGGTGCAAAAAAAAGGGGGGGGTCGTTCTATTTTTTTTCTTTTATCTTTACTGTTTTGCCTTTTTACTTCTGTTTGCAAAATGCTGGCCCCCATTTGAGTTTTGTAAAATATGTGACCTGGTCCATAAATCACAGTGCATTGTATCCTAACACCAAAAACTAGTTTGGGCAAAACATAATTTCATATTTAATTTAGATCAAATAAAAGGCTATTAAATATTGTTTTCAGCCACTGTTAGAGGATGTTTGAGTCATTTACCCAACTCCAATGATATTGGTTTCAATTTTAGAATTGTCTCTGAATTATTTGCCATTAAATGAACATTTTAGTTTCTGGGTTTGGGCAACTTTTATTTTCACTTTTAGTTTGAATTTCCATTTGAATTTGAATTTGAAAAGAGATAGGATCCAAATGATGTTCAAGCACTGTTGATCATGATGACTTGGCATAATCAAAAGGGGATTACTGTAGTTAACCACTAGGGGTGTTACAAGTCTCCTCCACTAACAAGAATTCTCGTCCCGAGAATTTAAGAGGTAGAAGGAAAAGTTCAGGATATTCCGCACGAAGATTATCCTCGCGTTCCCAAGTGGCTTCATCTTCAGTATGATTTGACCACTGCACTTTGAGGAACTTGGTAACCTTTTGACGGGTCCGACGTTCAGCTTCGTCGATAATGAGGATTGGATGCTCCTTATAAGAAAGATCATCTTGCAATTCGAGCATCTCGTGATCCACAGCTCGGTGTGGAGATTCCTTGAAGCATTTACGAAGTTGAGACACATGGAAGACGTCGTGGATATGAGAGAATTGCGGTGGCAACTCCAATTTATATGCCACCTGACCACGTCTAGCAATAATGTGGAAAGGACCAATGTAGCGCGGAGCTAGCTTGCCCTTGATTCCAAAACGGTGTGTGCCCTTCATAGGAGTGACACGAAGATAAGCTTGATCACCGGGTTGATAAGTCAAACCCCATCGTTTGCGATCGTAGTTGCTCTTCTGGCGGTCCTGAGCCGCCTTGAGATTTTCTCGAACGATACGGACTTGCTCTTCGGCGTGTTGAATAATATCCGGACCCACAAGCGGTCGTTCCCCAGTTTCTGACCAATTCAGAGGGGTTCGATACTTACGTCCATAAAGAACTTCGAAGGGAGCCATTTTCAAGCTGGCTTGATAGCTGTTGTTATAAGAGAACTCGGCGTACGGGAGAGATTCTTCCCACTTCTTGCCGAAAGAAATAACACAAGCCCGAAGCATGTCGTCAAGCACCTGATTGACTCGCTCGACTTGGCCTTGGGACTGAGGGTGATAAGCTGAACTCCAGGTAATATGAGTACCCATAGCTTCTTGGAAACTCTCCCAGAACTTTGAGGTGAAAAGACCGCCCCGGTCCGAACTGATCTCCTTCGGAATACCGTGGAGTGAAACAATTCTGGAGATATACAATTCTGCTAACTGACTAGCAGTGATCGTTTCCTTGACGGGCAGAAAGTGTGCAACTTTAGAGAGTTTGTCGACGACGACAAGAATAGCATCGTGACCCTTTTGTGACCTAGGAAGGCCTGTAATGAAATCCATCTGAACCTTATCCCATTTCCATAGAGGAATGGGAAGTGGTTGCAGAATTCCAGCAGGCTTCTGATGTTCTGCTTTAACGCGACGGCAAACATCACATTCAGCAACATATCGAGCAATATCTTGCTTCATTCTAGACCACCAGTACCTTTGACAGAGATCACGATACATCTTGGTGCTACCCGGATGAATAGATAGTGGGGTATCATGTGCCTCCTTCATGACCTTGTCAGTCATGAGTTCGAAGCGAGGTAGCATAATGCGGTTTCTGAAATACAAGGTTCCATCTTCAGATAGCGAGAAATCCCTATACTTTTCAAGGTGAAGACTTTTCTTCATCAGATCAACTTCAGCATCTTTAGTTTGCGCATTCTTAACAGCTTTCTCAAGGTCTGGTTGTTAAGAGAGCCCTGTGGAACAATACGCAGATTCAGCTTGCGCAGTTCTACAAAAAGACGAGGTTGAGCTCGCCTAACCATGAGGTTGTCGCAATAGGACTTGCGGCTTAAGGCATCAGCCATCACGTTAGCCTTGCCAGGGGTATAGGAAATACCCAAATCATAGTCCGCAATGGCCTCCATCCATCTTTGCTGACGGAGGTTTAGAGATGGCTGAGTGAACAAGTACTTCAGACTTTTATGATCCGTGTAGATCTCGCAACGATTACCGAGAAGGTAATGTCGCCACAATTGCAGTGCATAGATGACAGCAGCTAGCTCTAGATCATGTACCGGATAATTTTCTTCATGTGGGCGCAACTGACGAGAGCCATAAGCAATCACTTTACGCTCTTGCATTAGGACACAACCTAATCCTTCATGGGATGTGTCACAATAGATCACAAAATCTTTGCGAGAATCCGGTGGAGCAAGTACTGGGGCAGATGTCAGCTTGTCTTTGAGTGTTTGAAAACTTTCTTGACATTTGTCTGTCCATTCAAACTTAACGCCCTTGTGAAGCAGATCAGTCAAAGGCTTAGCAATCTTGGAAAAGTTCTCAACAAATCGACAGCAATAGCTTGCAAGGCCGAGAAAACTTCTCACTTGCTTGACGTTCTTCGGAGGAGTCCAGTCAAGAATAGCCTGAACTCGTTCCGGGTTAACAGCAATTCCATCCTTGGAAATCACATGACCAAGGTAAGTTACTTCAGAAAGCCAGAATTCACATTTGGAGTATTTGGCATACAACTGGTGTTCTCAGAGCCTTTCCAGTACCAGACGGAGGTGTTCAGCATGTTCTTCTTTATTCTTAGAATAGACCAGAATATCATCTAGATATACCACGACAAACTTGTCGAGATAATCCATGAAGATATAATTCATCAGGCGGGAAAACATAGCTGGAGCATTTGTTAAGCCAAATGACATTACAGTGTACTCATAAGAGCCATAGCGAGTAACAAATGCAGTCTTGGGAATATCCTCTTCACGAACACGGATCTGATGATAACCCAACCTCAAATCAAGCTTAGAGAATACCGATGATCCAGCAAGTTGATCATATAAATCATTGATCCGAGGAAGCGGATATTTATTCTGAATTGTGGCTTGGTTAATGGGCCGATAATCCTGAACCAATCGGTTAGTTCCATCCTTCTTCTTAACGAATAGTGAAGGTGCTCCCCAAGCAGAGGAACTGGGGCGGATGAAACCTTTCTTAAGTGACGTGTCGATTTCTTCCTTAAGCTCAAGAAGATGATGAGGAGGCATCTTATAAGGACGCTTCGCAATAGAGGTAGTGCCAGGTTTCAAGTCGATGACAAACTCGACAGCTCTAGCAGGGGGTATTCCTGGAAGTTCTTCTGGAAATACATCTTGAAAATCACGAACAACTGGAACGTTCTCGATGCCTTCAAGAGGTGAAGCATTCAATGCATTCAGAACATATATTTGAGTCTCAGCATCCTGAGCTATTCGGGCTGAGTATTTGACTGTCTGGCCAGAAGGGTGAGTGAGCCGGACTGATTCAGTGGCACAGTCAATCAAAGCTTTATTGGGCTTCAACCAGTCCATACCCAGAATAATGTCTATGTTGGAGGCCTTGAGAGCAATGAGTGAAACGGGGAACATCAATCCTCCAATCACAATGTGATTACCGTGGCTTACCCTGGCAGTTTGCCAATTAGCCCCGGGTGACTGAATTACCAATGGGGTGGACATCTTCTCGAAAGGGATATCATGACTTCGTGCAAAACTTTCGGACATGATGGAGTGCGATGCTCCAGAATCAAAGAGTACAGAAGCTGGGGTTGAATTCACTAGAAGGGTGCCCATCACAATGTTGATGTCCTCTCGAGCTTCTTCAGTCTTGACATGGTTGACTTGAACAAGCTGACTAGCAGGTGGTCTGGCATTACAATTTCTGCTAGGGTGGTTTCGACGGCCCTTTTTACGATCAACAAAACAACGTGATGAATTTTGCCGCTGGCCCTAAGGACAGTTGAAAGCACGATGCCCTGGCTGTCCACACTTGCGGCATAAACCATCATTATGGGGAGGAGCTTTAACATTGGGTTGTCCACCCTGAATCGTTAGCTGTCTTGGCGGCGGAGGCAGACGAGGTGCAACATATGACGGTCTCGGTGCAGGGGCAGGTCGGCGATGTACATTGTGCGGGATCCACACTCGACGCTTCTGAACAGGCTGACCCGAGGATGAGCCAGCTTCATGAGTGCGCTTGAGCGACTCCTGGCATTTAGTCAGAGCTGTTTCAACTTGGAAAGATTTGCTGACAAGCGTTCCGAAGTCTGTGCAATCATGGACTGCAAGTGCAAGGTTTATGTCAGTACGCAGTCCTTCACGAAATTTATCCTGCTTGCGGGCGTCAGTGTAGACATCATCTTCAGCATAGCGGGACAATTCGAGAAATTTCCTCTGATATTCATCCACAGTCATTATACCCTGAGAGAGTTTGCGGAACTCCTGCTTTTTCTTGTCCATCAGACCTTGAGGAATGTACCGTGCACGAAAAGCTGACTGAAATTCCTGCCAAGTGGTTACAGTCTCTGCAGGCAACATACCCTTGTGGCTTTCCCACCATTGAGAAGCTGGACCCTTTAAGTGGAATGTCGCAAAGGTGACGTAATTATCAGGGGCCAGATTAGCTGACTCCATCTCAAACAGGATGTCACGAAGCCAATCATCAACATCCATAGGATTGGTGGAGTTGCGGAAAATAGATGGATTGAGGCGAACAAATTCTGGCAGTGAGATCGGTCCAGGCTCCTGACGAGCATCGTTGCGTTCCAAATGTTTTCCCAGACTCTCGTTGAGCTGACGGTTCAATTCAAACTGCTGCATCATTGCGGCAATATAGGGTGAAGGTGGAGGATCGTCAGCCATCCTGCCAAATCAACAGGGGCAGTTTAGCAAGAAAAACTGCATGTGTATGGAATGATTTATGAAGTAACACGCACAACAGAAGGAAGTGCAATAGATACTTCATCATATTCGAACCAGACATTCAAAGCCACACATAGCCTTGGTTACAATCCGGCATTACGACAGTTGAAAGGGGAGGACTAGACATCTAGGCGGCGCGCAGGCACGCGGCAAGGAAGTACACAACGAGACATAGCAAAGGCTACATCAACGTCGGAGAAAACTGTTGGAGCGAGGAATCTGCAAGTGACAACACAGGGTGCCCTTGATAAAAGGATCCTTTAAGCAGAACCTGGCCCACAATCTTGAAGCAAGGGGGAATATTTTCAGAACTCCGGGTGGATGTGATCACGAGAACCTAATGTTGGAGTTAGTAAAATTTTAACCCGAATAGGAGAGAGATCAGAGTCCTAGAGTAAAGGTCGAGGAGTAAAAGATCCTAATACCACCTAATTGGCGACGTGGGCCCATAAGCCACACAGCCAAGTTAGTAAAACAGTTTTCGGTTACTAGACTCAATTTCGGCCAAGGAGTTGGAAAGGGGGATCCTACAGGCAGTCGGTTCTGATACCAACTTGTGACGCCCCCGGCTCAATCGTGCACTAATCATACACGCAAATGCACACGATCAAGCCTAAGGACTCACGGGAAGATATCACAACACAACTCTAAAACATAAATAAAGTCATACAAGCTTTATATTACAAGCCAGGGGCCTCGAGGGCTCGAATACATAAGCTTGCATACAAGCGTCAGCGGAAGCATCAGATATCTGAGTACAGATATGAAACAGAAACAGAAAGGCCTTTAGAAAGGCAGGGCAAAATAAAACACTACGATCGAAAGGCGCAGGCCTCCTGCCTGGGACCCTCCGAACCTACTCCTGGTCGACGGCAAGTTCGAAGCAGTAACCACCCTCGGGGTAGTAGTAGAAATCGATCGTCGGCGGGGTAGCTGTCTCAGGGGGCTCCGTCAGCTGGTCACAACAAACTGATATGGGGAGAAAAAGAAAGCAAATCAACCGTGAGTACTCAAAAGTACTCAGCAAGCAAGGATCTACACTACATATCCAATATTATCAAAGAGTGGCTGTATATGTGGAATGGGCTGCAGAAATGCCAGAATAGAGAGGAAAACCTAGTCCTATCGAAGACTAGCATCTTCATCGGTCTTGCAGCAATAGAAGAGAGCAGAACAGATCAATATAATGTAGCAGTATCATTAAGTCTCAACCTCACCCAGAGATACTTTCTCGACTCCGTGCGAGAAAGCAATCCCAGAGCCATACAGTCATCAACCTCGTCCTGAGATCCCTTCTCAACTCCCTGCGAGAAGCAATCCCAGAGCCATATATCCAGGTATCATCTCACGTTCTAGTTGTGTCGATCGTGATACAACTCCGAGTGTCCTTTACCGTAGGACCGGCTATCGATAGAAGTTTTCTTCCCTGCAGGGGTGCACCAACTTACCCAACACGCTTGATTAACTCTGGCCGGACACACTTTCCTGGGTCATGCCCAGCCTCGGCCAAACGATACACCGCAGCCCTACCTACAGCTCAGCAGAGAGGTCCCCGTCGGTCTACATCCTAAGCACAAGGGGGTCTTGGCCATCGCCCCTCGCCCTCCGGGTCGTTGCGTGCCGGGCGAACCAGGCTCCACCCCTCAGGATGGTGCCGGCCCAGCCCGGCCGCAGTGCTGAACTGGACATCTGACAAAGCTTTCGGCTGATGCAACGATGCAGAACGCCCATACTATGCCCACGTGATGGTTAGTGCTATCAGGCCAGAGGCCTGCTCGGATCAAATATCCAAATCGTTAGTGGACTAGGGCTTGCGGTAACGAGCAGAGACTCACGAAAGATGTGACCCCATCGCCCCGTCTCGAGGACTTGCTGCAAGGGCTAAGAATGCCCGGCCGTGCCTCATATACATCACTCGGGCACCATACAGGCAACCCGTCTTCACATCACATGCGGGTACCCCTCAGGGTCGACCCGCCTTTCCAAGTAACAATAGTACAGTCCAAGTATCCGTGTGTCCATAACATAAGGGGAATCCAAGGTATCACCCTCGTTGGATTCCTACTCGATGTATCCGTCAAGGTGAACTCGGAGGAATCACCCTCAATGGGTTCACACTTGAGGTGTTGTATGACGGCGTCGTTATCGGAAGTGGTGAAGGAGGAATCACCCTCGATGACCACGACCGAATAGCTACTCTACAGAGTTAACATCAGAAGTGCTACACGAGGTATCACCCTCGGCACTCGATAGTAACGCTCCAGTGTCGTTACAACAAAGGGGGGTGATGTGCGGTGCCAGGGCCTGGTCTTCAATCCCGAAGATCGGGTCTTCGGATTATCCAGCGGGGCAGTCAGGATAAGTGGGGTCACTGATAGGTCTCTACCCAGCCTATACTAAACAGTTTAGGATATGCAGGTAATTATCAACAGCAGGTTACAATAAACAGGCTATGCATCAGAATAGGTAAAGCAGTAGAGCAGCAATTCTAATGCAAGCATGAGAAAATAGAATGGGCGATATCGGGATGATCAAAGGGGGGGGGGGGCTTGCCTGGTTGCTCGGCGGCAAGGGCAAGGTCATCAACGGTGGCTTCGGTCTCCGGAGCTGCGGCGGTACCGGGAACTGCGTCGGGGTCTAACGAGAGAGAAGAGGGGGAGGAAACAGTATAAATACACAGCAAACATGAGCAAGACAATGTACGACATGACAATATGGAGTGCCGGGTGTGTCCTAACGTATGGTTGCACGTTACCGAGGAAGGAGGAATCCATCCGGGAATGTTTTCCCGGTTCTGGACATTTGTCAAACAGATGACCGGAGAGGAACGGTTGCATGTTCGCTATGCTAGGGATGCGTGACGGACGAACGGACCGCGTATTCGAATTCGTCTCGTCGTTCTGAGCAACTTTCATGTACAAAGTTTTTCGATCTGAGTTGGGATTATTTTCTATGATTTTCTAAAGATTTTATTGATTTTCTGGAATTACTTAAATCTATTTAATTCGAAAATAAACTGAAAATACATTTGTCACCTAGTGTAGTGCCAGCCACAGTCAATGACATGTGGGGCCCGGTCAAAGTCAACAGCACAGTCAGCTGTTGACTGGGTCAACCAGTGAATAGTGCATGTGGGTCCCGCGTGTCATAGACAATACTTTTTAACAGGGTTTTAAATTTAGGTTTAATTAATGGGGCGGACCCACTGTCATAGAGTAAAAGGGGGGAGGGGTTAGTGCTTAATGGGATTAGCCCCTAATTAAAAGGGCCAGGCCCAGCGGCTGTGTCACAGCCGGCCATTGGTGCGGCTGTGCACGCGCACACACGACGGCACCGGGCGCCAGCGGCCACGGCGCTTCAGCGAGCAGCAGGCAGCAGGCCGCGGCTGGGAGAGGGGGTTGTGGCCGGGCGTGGCGGCGCGGGGTGCAGGCGGGCGCAGGAGCAGGGGGGCCTGGGCGGCGGCGACCCTAGCGGGCGCGGCCGAAGCAGCTGGGTGGAGGCGAGCTTGGCGGGCGGCGCTGGCGTAGCTCCGGCAGGTGAGCAGTGGGGGGACGCGCCCGGGTGTGGGGCGCGCGGACCCGAGCGAACAGGGGGGTGGCGCGCGGGGCACGCGGGCGCGGGCGATCGTGGTGACCGAGAGCTCGGCCGAAGCTCGAGCGGCGTGGGACGGCGAGGCTACAACGGGAGCTAACCTCGAGGCACGGAAGAAACAAGGGGAGGTCAAGGAGGAACCGAGGCTCACAGAGATGCCGGCAGGGAGCTCAGGGGAGCCGGAGAGGGTCTCAGTGGAGTGGCTCGAGCGGTGGCGCGCCGGCGACCGAGGTTGAAGAACAGGATCGTGGCGTCGATGCAGTGGCGATCCCGACCGACCCGTTGGCGTACTCGATGCAGACAGAGGAGGCACGGCTCCTGGAGTGGACGGCAAGCTCAGGGATGCCCTGGTTGCGGCGAATCGAAGGCGGTGGTGGTCGGCTCTGAAGGTTGAAGATGATGACGCTGGCGATGAACCAGCGCTTCCCGGCTTGCGTTCTTCCGCAGAGAGATACAGTGGAGCACGGCGGACCTTCTGGACTTGATAGCGCTGCGAGAGGAGCTCGGTGGCCACGGTGAACAGTGTCGGCGCGATGACGCTGAGCTCGGGAGAGAGAGAGCGTGGTGGCGCGAGGGGAACGAGCGAGGGAGAGAGGGAAAAGGGGCATTAGGGTTAGCAGGGGGTCGAGGATGCTCTTATCCGTCTCGGGGCACCGACGGATGGTCGACACGGGCGAGATCCGCGCATGGACGGTCGCGCGTGGCCGGACAGCGCCATGGCCTCTACCTCTGTCGAGAGGTGAGGGAAAGGCCGGGGCGGTGGGTCAGGCCTGGTACAGTGCAAGCTGGGCCAGGTGCAAAAAAAGAGGGGGGGGGGGTCATTCTATTTTTTTTTTCTTTTATCTTTATTGTTTTGCCTTTTTACTTCTGTTTGCAAAATGCTGGCCCCCATTTGAGTTTTGTAAAATATGTGACCGGTGTCCATAAATCCGTGCATTGGATCATACACCAAAAACTAGTTTGGGCAAAACATATTTCTATTTATTTAGATTCAATAAAAAGCTATTAATATTATTTTCAGCCACTGTTAGAGGATTTTTGAGTCATTACCCAACTCCAATGTATGATTGGTTTCAATTTAGAATTGTCTTGGATATATTGCCATTAAATGAACATTTTAGTTTCGGTTTGGCAACTTTTATTTTCACTTTTAGTTTGAACTTCCATTGAATTTGAATTTGAAAAGAGATAGGATCCAATGATGTTCAAGACTGTTGATCATGAGACTTGGCATAATCAAAAAGGGTATTACTGTAGTTAACCACTGGGGTGTTACAGACTCTTCCACGATCGGTTCTCCTCCGTGTTATGTTTCTGTTCTGCCTACACTTTGCACGATAGAATAAGTGTCTTGTCCGACTAGGGTTTTTGGGGCCAGAGCCTAATAAAGATAATGAAAAAAGGGCTACCAAAGCTGGCGAGAGATGGAAATTTTACAACGATATCCTCATACTTGAAATCAATTATCAAGATAAAACCTTTGTAACTTCTATCCAGATTGTCACATGGGGTACTTCCACACACTAATGTGACGGTACTTCAATTATACAATATTCAAAAATACAGCTCTAGTCATCATCTCGTGCGATTGCACGGGCTTTCTCTGAAATACATTTGTATTGAAAATTTAATTCTATAGGTAGTAGCTCTTAAGAAATTGGAAAATATATGTTGTATAAAAATGCTAGAGAATACTGGAATTCATCTCAATAGGAACATCTTCATATGGAAATGGTTATCAATATAAGAGAGCGAACTGGGCCATAAATATTTGCACAGCTTGCTGGTCATCTCGATTTACAATAATGGAGAAAACAAAGAAGCATATTTTGACAATGAAATAGTGATATGCAGGCGCTATGATCACAGATAATACATACCATAAAGTATGGTCACAACTTTTATTTGTACTAATTTTAATAGAAGAGATTCGCGAACAAAGAAAATTGTATTGTCTTTCTCGATGTGTCAACCCTTTTAAATATGATCGTAACAAGCTTGTAAGTTGCAGAAAAAACACAGAGAGATCTTCGAAAATTCAAACCTTTCGAAGGGGAGTTTCATATCTAAAATTCTAATCCTGGGAACTGGAAAGATAAAAATGCAATGCTGACATGCTAGTGAGACCATAGCGAAAAACGTACTCTTTTGCAGACATCCTCCAGTGATCTTCTTCTAGAATATGGTTATAACATCATCTTGCATGTATGAACAGGCATTTCAGGCATTGGACGATATTCTACATGCACGACATGGTTTATTTAATGTTCTTAACTGATCCATGTCAAAAAGGAATAAGTAAGAGTACGAACAGCCTAAAGATAAGAATGTGACAGTAGAAGAAGTAGAAAGAAAGCTAGTGTAGTTATCATAGAAACATAGAGTAACCTATAATAAGAAAACGGGGCAAGAAAGAGCCATCAGGGATGCCAAGAAGAGGGAGATGTTGCTTACTGCTGCATCATGGAATGTCCAGTATCCACCAGTGCAAACAAAACTGGGTTGCTACTGCTTTTGCTTTTCCAAAAACTAATGTGTTCGGTGCATTCACGGATCTCTCGGGGGCCCCTCCCTCCATATATGGAGGAGGCTTTTTCGGTTGATTCAAATTGTGGTAACTGCCCGAAAATTGTTATGTTCATAGAATCATAGAAATCCTTGAACAAACTAAAGGAGAAGAATTGTTTCCATTAGTGCTGTTTTAATACTTCTCATACATGTTAATCTACTACCCTTGAACAACCAAGTATCAGTATAACAAACGAAATAACATACCCAAGAGTAAAAGCTCTGCAATAAATAATGTAATAAGCGATGTGGCAATTTAGTGAGACGGATAAGCAGGGACCGAGTAATAAAATATTGCAAAATTGGTAACTCAACTCCTCTTTAATCTCTAACAACGTCTCCTACTCCCCTCTTTCTATCACCCCTCTATCCATGTTCTCTAATCAGTGTCCCCTCTCCCCGCCCCAGTAAGTAGCCATAGAGCTGTGCTAATTTTGCGTAACAGGTTCTGTTGATGTAATTCAGCAAGAAGGCGTTGTTGTGCAGAATAACATCTACACCATTAATTAAAATGAATAGACAAATTCTATAACGGCATCTTAGTCATGAAATTAGCCACTACAATATAATTTGGATACATGCATTAGAGGATAACACAATGGGAAGTACGCTCATCGTAATAAGATATACATGAACACCCAAGCATCTAAGCATCTGATATATTGAGCTGATAAAAAGTCTCAAATGAGTAGGAATTGTACTTAAAATTCAGGCATCAAATCGCCATTTCATGATCTAGGCATCTAGCTATCAACTTTGCTGTACAAAAATATTATCTATAGATACTGAGGTACAGGGTAATTATTTAACACTAAGATGGCAAGAAAAAAATGCATTGTTCATTTATTTTCTAATCTATGCAACCATCAGAATGTCGTGGATTATTGGCCAGGTAAAGTTCTCAAGTAGCATTATCAGATCTCTTATCCAAGCGGCACAGATCAAGAACATTTATCTTAAGTAGTATTAGATAGATATTGCCAGCCAAAAAAGTACCACCGACACATCTCGCCATGGAAACCTGAAGAATTCTATTAAAACTGAACAGAAATAAATAGTACGACTATCTGAAAAATAGTACTAACATTACACATGAAGAGTAGAATAACTCATAATATAAGATGATTTCCTAGCTACTATGAGAATGATGAGTTGTCCGCAGCGCTGCATCTTCTCCTGAACATTGATAGTAATGTATAGAAGTCAAAAGTGTAAGACATAAAACATACCGGTACATATGTCTCCACACTGAGTTTAATAAGATGAGATTGATCCTTGGGCTTATCAAAGTAATTCCTAGGATCCACACAGACCAAAATCTACAGTAAAATTTTCATCGTCTTCGGGACCAAGAAGCTCATTCATGTAATCCAATGGGAACTATTAAAAAAGCGCATGGACAGACCAGGAAAACATCATAGCACGAACATGGTTATATCATAATTTTATCTTGCTTACCTGATGATGCAGCGTTGGCCCTGGTACACGGGTGCCAGCGAGAGTTGGGGTGTAGGCGTCGGTCCGTCTCCAAGCTGTCCCGTCCATCCATGATGGTGCAGCGTTGGCCCTGGAATTCATAAACACAACTTCCACATTCTTGCAAAACTGTTTTTTTATTGAAAAACTGCAGAAGCCTCACAGTAACAAGATACTATTATTTATCATAGGGGGAAAGTAGTGGCAGCGGCGGCCCTGGGAAATTGCAAACATAACATATTACAAAATGGAAGGCAATATGTACTGTAACACTCAAATTAGCATCCTGACACATGGAACTGGGAAATCGAGGGACATGTGCAGTAGCTACAATACCATAACTTACCAGTCAGATTAGCTTAACCCACATCTATCTAAATGACAGGAAATTTAGGCTAAAATACTTTAGGATAAACTGGAAACATAAAAAGATAGTTCTGCAACGCTCACCTTAAATAGCAGTACTTACGAAGCAAGATAGCATGTCTTGAAGATTCATCTTGTATGCACCTAGTTGCAGATATTCTGAACATGTACCAAAAACATACCCAGAGAACTGAGAGTTGCATATTCCTATAGGTAAATGCAATGGCTTACAGTACAAAACATGTGTACTATCTTCAGTGCTATCTCCAAAGGTGTTGCATTGCCAATGTGTTAGTGATAACGCATAGCAATATGCATAAAGGCATACAAAAAGATCTAGCAACGGCAGGTCAGGAACCATGAGTTTAACATATAGCTAGCCAAAGTTTAAGTAGTTTGATTGCTCGTATTCCAGACATCACCTCCATTTTTACTGGAATTAGTATGCGGCAGTAACTTTTTAAGCATATTCAAGATTATGATCATGTGCTAACTACTAACTATATAAATTAGTCATGTGACCAATTTATAAACTTATATTATTAGAAAGAAAACAGTAAAGTAAAAAAGGGATCAAAATAATTCCTCACGCTGCACCCGAGTAGGGGTCGCCATGAGGCGTGGGCATGGCCTGATGCCACAAGACATTGTCGTCACTTAACGAAATAGGCTTTCGCCCCGCTATATAGATATAGCAACCACCCGATACAACAAAGAGTCCAATGCTGGGGCAATCAGCACAAGCATGCCCAAAAGAAACAAAAGAGAAAGAAGAGAGAAAATAATGTAAACAGCGTCGGATCGACGAAAACGATGATAACCCGAAACCGCTGCGCCCACCAGAGATCTACCACCACGCTCCAAGCACCTCGAACCTCCGCATACCAAGCAGCACCTTTAGGAAGGAACACGACTACGACAACGCTGCTGCCCGGACAGGTCCTAGGGTTTCCCCCGGTACGCGGCGGGGCGTGGGGAAGGGGAATATCCGATGCCCTTTAGGAAGGAATGGTGGCGCCCACGGGCGTCACCGCTTCGGTGCCGGCGAGCCGGCACGGATTTCTCCCATCCGCCAAACGCCCACATCCCCGAACGGTCCGACGCGCTCCACTAGACATGCCACCCACCAACATGCGCCACCACGGTCTTGCCATCATCACCGCCGCCTCACCATGGCCATCGAAGCGAGACCGACGAGGACGAGAGGGAGCAGCCGGGAACGAGGAGCGGCAGCAACAGCAGCAACGCCGGAGGAGACAACCTCCACCACCATCGGCGGTCACCGACCAGACGCGGCAAGGGGGGCGTACCAGGCCCTCGAGGTCCGGCCGAGCCCAAAAGGGGCTCGTGAAGCACCCATCGCCGCGCTGCAGTAGACGTGCCGCCGTCTCCACAACCCCCCGCACGAGCCGCGGCACCACCGACCCCGCCGGAGCCGCCGCAGGCGAGACCGAGTCAGGCCCGCCCAGACCCAGATGGGGCCCAAAAGGGCCCAGATCTGGGCCGGGAGGGCGCCGCTACCATCCACCGCGCCAGCCCGCCGCCAAGTGGCTGCGCCGCCGCCTCTAGGCCACCCGAAGCCGTGCTGCCAGGAGCAGCCGCTGCCGCCGGAACCACCGTTGACCGAGGAGCACCGCCGCGGGACGCCACCACCCGAGCCATGGCACCGCGGGCGGGGAAGGAAAGGCCGCCGCCGCCGCCAACACCATGCGAGCAGGGCCCGGTGGCGCAGGCCGGCGGCGGCGGGAGGAGGGGAGGGGGAGGGGGTGCTGGGGGGCGGGGAGATGGGCCCCCGGTCGCCTCGCTCGAGGAGGCGACGCGGGGGCGAGCCGGGAGGGGGGAGAGGGAGGCGCGGCGCGGCGTTGCGCGCGCGGCCGGCGGCCGGAAGCGCGGGAGGGAAGGGCGGCTGGCGGCGGCGGAGGCGCGAGGGGGAACCCTAGGAGCGGGCTCGCTCAGCCAGCGTCCTCTTTCCTCTCTCGCTGTTCCATTGTCGTCACTTCACATGACCACATGTGTAGGGATCTGGAGGTCTAGGGGGTTCGTCACAGTAGAGTCACCGCAGCCAAAGTGCGATGGCGCCATGGCCGGAGAGGAAGGGGAGAGGGCCTGGGGAATAGCCGACCAGGATATGAGTGGGGGTGTCCATGGCGGTGCAACTACTTCAGCGGGGTTGAGAACTTGAGACTGCATGCCAATTCAGACAACAACGAAACTGAAGAGCACCATTTACCTCTGAATGGCACGCATCCTCTCTTGAGAAAGCAGATCCTAGTTGAGGTAGCCCAAGACTCCACACGCGCTGGGGTGGAGAGGAGTTAGGCTGGCAGCCCCATCTCCTTGGCCACGTGCACCGCGGATCCCATGGCACCGTCGGCGACAACACGGATCACCGGCGGGACTCCCTTCGTCCTTCCGTGCCTCCCGACAAGCTCCGGCGCTTGGTGTCGTGCTCGGAACCAGGGAGCTGGGCAGCGGCCTATGCGTTGCTACGAATGGAGGCGGCGGCGTCCCTCGGGATCCGCGGCGGCGTGGCAAAGAACCCTGGACAAAAGATCGAGGCCGGTAGAGGGCGCCGGCAGAAGTGGTGTCCCTGCCTCGAGGAGTGGACCCTAGGTTATGAGGAGAGGACGGCGGCGCGAGGACGCGATGAGGGGAGGCGTCGGGAGCATCGCGTCTCGCCTCGCGAGGAGGGCAAGCATTGAAGGGATCGCGTTCAGGCTTGCGTCAACGTAGGTGTTAATGGGCCGGCCCAAGTACGCGGCTGTGACGCGACTTGAAAGGTGGGCGAAAGATAGGAGTGGTGGGATGAGGTGGGAGTGAGGCGAGACTACCAACTCACACATTAGGAGTAGAGATAGTCGACGTAATGCACCAGGTTCACATGTCACACAATCCATCTATAGTCGACGGACACTCGAGTTTCTACCATGCACGGCAGCCGTTGATCATTGCGCCACGATACGTGTCAGAAATGAGGTCAAAACAATAGCATGTACCATCCAATAGGGTGATTTTGTCAATACCATCTAGTACTAGAAGAACGCCGGTGCGTTGCAACGGGGCCACATTAACTTTAAGAGTTCAATATTAATATTCTCATACATATCAAGTGACATTGGCGACCTTTTTTACCATCAAATCCTCACACACACACTTTCTCCCTCCCTCTTCCTCACTCTCTCTCCCCCTCTCCCTCTCTCTCTAACACACACACACACATATCCATCTTATTGGGTACGGACCATAATCCATCTATTTCACACACACACGCTAGTGCATAACAATATGGATTATGTGTATTATATTTGCCACCACAACTGAGGGAATTAATTTCATGTAAATCGGCCAGCCCCAGCTCCAAGAATACGGGGAGGAGGTGGCCCGGGGCGGCGTCAGCGCCGTCCGGCGCGGGCCACGGGCCCGCTTCCAAGTGCGTCTGCGCCGGCCACCCACGCCGGGTCCTTCAAGTGCCGCTTCCACCGCACCAACTCCCAGGGCCACGGCCACGGCCAGGGCCAGGGAAGCCGCCCTTCTTCGCCCCCTTCACCGGCCGCGGCACCCGGCCTCGCCATCCTCGTCCTCCGGCACCGTCGCGACCCAGTGACGCAGCCCAAGCATCGGCCTCGAGAATCAAGAACGCTCGACAACGGAGAGGGAAGGGAAGATCATATACATGTCATAAGAAAGGGAGTTTATTTACTGCTCCCTCGATGTATTGTTTCCTTTGTTTGGAGATTGATTACCATCCGTGAGTTAAGATAAGGTTAATGTGATTGAGTGATTTAAGGTAAGGTTAATTAATTTAGATTTGATCTTTAGAGATTGTTCGTGATTGATTCTACATTACTAAATATAACTTGCGCCAGTATGGAAAGTTCTGATCTGTTCTGATTTCTTTCGTTGTGTGAGAGGGTGACGCGAAAATAAACCGATGAAGTGGGGGAGGGGACGAAAAAAAATCTACGAAAAAAAACCAGCGAAGATGGGAGGAGGAACCAAAAAAAAACCATGGGAGGTGGGACGAAAAAAAACCTGAAAGCGAGAATACCAAATGCTCCATTAGGAGTAGAGATAGTGCAGTAGTTCTTGAGAAAAGCAATTCTATGTGTGGAGTTTTTCATGCATGGATGCTTATCTCCTTTGTATGCATGGCTTAGCCCTTATAAAATTTAAGGGGTCCCCGCATGCATGCTATTGGCAAAGATTGCATGCCCACCCACCCCACCTCCTATGCTTTTTCATTTCACTTACAAAGTTCAGACCTATGCAGCGACCTGAGATGATTGTCAAAGCTCAAGAGCTAGAAGTTCTTAGCAGGATGCCAGGCTGCACGCCTATGCAGCGGCTGTCTTTATACGCAGACGATGTTGTCCTGTTCATCAGACCGACGCGATCGGACCTGCTATTTGTGAAGGAAACCTTTGGTATCTTTGGTGAGGCATCTGGACTGGTCATGAATTACACTAAGTCCTCTGCTGTCATGATTAGAGCCACGGAGGAAGAGGAAGAGTTAGTGAAAGAGGCGCTGCCATGGAAGATGGAGACGTTCCCGATCAAATATTTAGGCTTGCAGTTGGGTATCAAGCAACTCAAGAGGTCAGATTGGCAGCCGATCGTGGATGCAGTGCTCAAGCTGATGCCGGGATGGCAAAGAGGACTGATCACCAGGCCCGGGCGACTAACTCTTGTCAATCACATTGTTCGAGCGCGGCCCACCCACCATCTGATCATCGCGGACGCACCCAAGTGGGCCTTAGAGAAGATTGACAAAGGATGCAGAAAGTTCTTCTGGGCTGGGACGGAAGAGCTTCATGGTGGCAAATGTCTGGTCATTTGGCAGCGTGTGTGCAGGCCAAAATATCTAGGAGGATTAGGTGTTTTGAACTTATACAAGCAAGGGATTGCGCTCCGCCTTCACTGGGAGTGGCTCAAGCGCACAGATGACCTCCGGCCATGGCAAGGATTGAGCCTTACGGCAGACAAACAGGTGGCCTTGGCATTTAACAGCATGGTCAAATGGGAGTTAGGCAATGGGAGACGGGTGCTGTTCTAGAAGGACAGATGGATCAATGGAAGTTCCGTTGCTGAGATAGCACCGATGGTTTGGACCATGATCAAGACCCAAGTCGTGAATAGGAGAACGGTTAAGGATGCTCTGCACTTTCATGCATGGACTTCAGACATTGTTGGGGAAATGAACACAGACGGCCTGGTGCAATTCATCCGGCTCTGGGAACTGGTCAGAGGAATGAGCCTTGTTCCTGAGACTGAGGACAAACCAATTTGGCAGTGGAACTCCAGTGGGACGTACTCGGCCCGCTCCGCGTATAAGATGCTCTGTGAGGGTGGCATTCGGTTTCAATGTTCCTCGGCAATTTGGGGATGCTGGGCGCCTCTGATCTGTAAGATCTTCATATGGTTAGTGCTGCAATACCGCCTTTGGACATCAGATAGAAGGCACCGGCATGGCCTTCAAGATTAGAGCTCGCCGTGCTTCCTTTGCGATCAAGAAGAGGACACGCGGTGGACCACATCCTGTTGCAGTGCGTATACGCTCGCCAAGTCTGGTTCTTGTGCTTTAGGCGTTTAGACATTGATCTCTCAGTTCTACCAACGGTGCAAGATCGACTGGAGACGTGGTGGTCGGAATCAAGGAAGCGCATCTCTAAACTGCACCGTAAAGGCTACGACTCACTTGTCATCTTGATATGCTGGAACCTTTGGAAGCAAAGAAATGGTAGAGTATTCTCACGCACCAACAGTGCCAATGAATGGGGAGCAGCGGACATTATCATGCATGAGATGAGATTATGGATAGTGGCTAGAGGTAGAGGAGTCCAACATCTAGCCGAGTAGTAGCTTTAGTGAGTGTGGAGTGGAGTTTCGGGCGTGCTTTCTGCTATGGGATTAGCCACCCCTTGTACTTCTTGTAACTAACCCTCTGACTTCTATAAAGCTAAGGTACGCAATTTGCGTACTCTCGAAAAAACTTACAAAGTTCAGTCTATTAAATATTTTGAACCAAAAATTTAATTTACATTTATTAATGTTCCTTGTGAGAAGAGGGCATTGAACAAGACCACTCTTGAATATATTTTGACAAGTTTTAATTGTGCATAAGTTTCACATATTGAAACTTGATAATCCTACTATTAAGGTTTTGTCATGGTTTATCATGTTTGATATAAATCAGCTTAATATACAAATATATTTTTTTATCTCGGGTTTATGGTTTTAAGTTTCAGTACTTAAAACTTGATGATTTTATCCTCGTGATATCAAGTTTTAATAGATGAAACTTGGTGAAGTTTTAAAAACTTGTCAAAACGTATTCAATAGTGGTCTTGTTTGAAAGCAAATGAAACATAAATAGAATTTTTAGTTCAAAAGATACAATAGACGGAAAAGGCTTTTCCATTCGCGTTCCGTATGTAGCGTCAATCTCCACCACCCAAACCTGCCCATGATTGAAGATGCATGCAAGAAAGCTGACTAGGGCACGTCCTTCTCTGTCGCATGCATGTCAGGTAGTAGGTGGGCCTGTTGCTAGATTCTTGCATGCCCGCACAACACGATTTAAGTGCTAGAAATTTTAATTATCCTGTTGTTTAAACGGGTCTGAAAAAAACGTTGTTTAAATAGTTTCAAAGAGAACTAACCTTTGTTCAATTGGTATCTGAACTTTGCTATGAAAAACAGAAGAACTTTTGAAAAATAGGTATAGCACTTTATTAACTCATTTTCTGAACTTTATCTTCAAAACTAAAAGAACTTTATGGTTTTATTGGTTTCCTCAAAAATTCTTCTGACTTTATTGCAAAGTTCAAATAATCCTTCATAGAGTTCTTAAGCAATTTATACTTGTGATTAGTGGTGCCGAGCGTTAACATGTGTTGTACTTTACCTTCATCATCTGAAGAACTTTGCATCATACATTAAAAGAATTTTCAACTACACTATAAATTGCAACTAGACAAATAATCTGTTGACCTGAGCGTTATTAGCTACGTCAGTTATGCAATACCGGACAAAATTGTGCGGCTGGTCTGCCATCTAAACTCAAGCATGGGAGAGAAAGAGTGCAGGGCATGCAAAGGCTAGTGAGAAAACGAATCTATAGCCTGTCTTCCATAGCCTGTGGCCTCACATGCAGTACATGCATGGCTGACAAACAGTGGACCAGCTGATTAGACTGTACCTATGATGAGCGGCTTGGATTTGCGCTGCATACGGAACGCGAATGGAAAAAACCGCGTCCTACAATAGATTCAAATCTGAAAGCTAAAAGAAAAGGTAATGAAGGTTGGATGGGGGAGCATGCACTCTCTGCAAAATGTTGCATACCGGGGTCCACCCAAAACAATCAATGGGCTAATCCATGCACGGGAGAAAATCCACTCTCAATAGTTCTCCATTCACCCATACTTTTTCCATATGATCCAAAGATGTATCAATTGTATCTTTTGAGCATGAAGTCAGATTTATGATCCGTTTGCGCGTTTATGTTTCTCGCAATGAAGCCTTCCAAACAACCAACCTTGAATATATGTTGACAAGATTTAAAATATGAATTCAAAAACATGATGAAAATTAGTGATACACGACGCGTTACAAAATAACCCAATAAAACTTGATAATATTGTTCCATAGCGTTTTAGTTTGTTATATTCTATTTCGTCTTGTACCATAGTGTATCATGTCATTAAATTGTGTCTCAAAATGATGGGTAGAGAACTTGGTTAAACATGGAGAAACCCGGTGCATCATAATGTTCGTCACTATCAAACATGACGAAACTTGGTGAAAACTCAATATAGGCTCTACCCAGAACAATATTGTTTCAGTACGTTCCATAGACTTTCACTATGTTTCATATTTCAATTTCAAAATTGTCAAAATGTATTCATGAGTGGTCTTATTTCAAAGTATTCATCGCATGAAACACAAAGATGCAAACGGGTCCTAAATTAGACTTTTGATTCAATGGATAAATGAGATTCAAACCTGAAATCAAACGAAAAACACATGGGTGGGCGGGGTATTATATGCATAGTGTTGTTGGAAATATGCCCTAGAGGAAATAATATCGTATTATTATATTTTAATTTTCATAATTAAAGACTTTATATTTTATAGTATAACTGCTATGATCCTGGAATATGTGATTCAGTGGAAAATTAATATACACATGTGGAATGATAAACGGCAAAGTATAAGTTCCCAGTCTTGCCTCTAACACTGGCTCAAGTGTTGTTGGTGATCATGTTTTCGGATCTTATGATATCGTTAAGTGTAACGATATTCCTAAAACAACATTGAGAGTATGACGTTAGAAGAACGATCATATTGAATCGACCCAAACTTGTTTGTTATACTTCGAGATAATATCGTTTGAAATCAATTGTTATAACACGGAGTGTTAGAATGTGTTCATAGTTCCTCAGACTATGAGAGTATCGTAGTCACTTCCTACCATACGGTGAACTTTGGGGTTGGTCAAACGTCATCTATAACACAATGATCATAACAACAACTTACAGGTTCATCTGAAAGTTTGACAAGGGACTAGATAGCTCGAGTGTTGGATTTGCTCCTCCCATGATGGAGAAATATTCTTAGGCCCTCTCGGTGTGACGACATCAATCATCGTGTGGCCAGACATAAGTGACGACGTCACGGGGATGCCGGAACACTTTAACGAGAAAGAAGAACAAAACTGGTAACGAGAATGACGGTATAGTGAGCATGTGCATGACTCAGGAGGATACCGGCACACCTCGGGTTTTGTAAAGTATCCCGAAGCAAAGGGAACGTCACATGAACCAAAGGTTCACTCGAATGTCATTCATATAATCATAGGGATCGATGTGGACGTCCACAGTTCCGCTATCGATCATTGAACTAAAGGATTTGATTCATGTCTATGATTTACTGAACCTATGGGGTCACAAGGTAATCATGATTTGTTGAGTGTTAGTAGGAAAAGAGTATCGAGGATTTATTTGTGGAATTGTTTCATTAATGTCTGGAATAGTTTCGAGAGGAACCGAAAGCGTTTTGGGGTCATCGGAAGGGTTTCGGAGTTTATCGGGAAATACTGGGTATTATCGATAAATAATATATAGATGAAAAATGTTTCCAGTGATGTTAAATTAATAATAAAAGGCTCTAGTAATTGTTAGGAGGCTTTTATATTTAATTTAATATCAACGGGCCTTAAAAGGCCAAGTGGTGGAAGGAGTATTGGGCCACCTTGGCCCAACAGGATGTGGCGCCCTCCTTTCCTTGTGGGGGGGGGGGCGAATTGGACTAGGAGGAGTCCAACTTCTCCCGCTTGGCCGGCTCCCCAAGGAGTACGCACGGGGTACCCAGAGAGTTACTGACCACCCCGTGCGCACGGGGTCAAAAGACCCCATGCCCACGGGGTGTCCAGAGTGTCTTTGTTGACATTGACTGCATACCTCGGCAAAGCACACTAGGCATTTTGGAAGGTGGTAGGTGTAGCAGGGCTGGTGTATATGTTTTGGCAGCATTCCCACACAACACAACTCCACGATGACCCCTCTTAATAGTGCGGTTTCTCCTACAACTCAAATTAACCAAAACGAAAACCTTCGAGTCGCCGATAAACCACGCCTTTGATCTTTTTGACTTGGGGGCTCACACAACTCCATAATACCCTTCATGGAACCAATATCCTAAGATAAACTTTAGCAACCGATATTAGTTCCTCTAACCATATTGTCATCACACCAAAATATAATTAAGTGCTACATGCACTTTCAGTCTCCCCCCTTTTGGTGCATTGATGAAAACATGGTTAGCACATGACATAAAAAGATACATCAAAGGAAGAAGCCATGATACAATAATTTATCACTAGAGCTCCCCCTATGTGTGTGCAACAATAAAAGAGAATACTTGGTTATACATCAAGCACACACATATGAGGCTCCCCCCTAGATCAATAGTGTCAAGGCATGTGATCAACATAAATAACCTACACGGTGCGTAGATCACATGCACAAGGGTGTGGTGAGCAAGTAGAGTGAGACAAAATAATTAATAACATAATCCTACGCCATAAGATAGAACGATAATAAGCATGGATGATCCACAAAGCACATAGTCTCACACATAGAAAAGGTAGCTCACGACCACATAACGAAAATCAAATAAGAGTATCTCAAGCCAAATAAACACCACCAAATAGGAACAAGGCCTTGAGATCTCAACACAACTCAGAAACTCTTAAACCACTTCTCCACCTTTGTCATCAGGACAACAAAAAGGTAAAAGGAAAAACAAGGAAGAAAACTAGAAAAGAGGTGGCGCGCTCGACACATCATCATCATCCTCAAAACGCCATCCCGCCATCGAAAAGTAGCGAGGCGTGGCCTGATGTCGCTTGAACTACGTCGGTATTTCCCCAAAGAGGAAGGGATGATGCAGCACAGCTATGGTAGGTATTTCCCTTAGTTATGAAACCAAGGTATCAATCCAGTAGGAGAACCAAACAACACTATGTAAACGGTACCTGCACACAAAGAACAAATATTTGCAACCCGACGCGTAAGAAGGGTTGTCAATCCCTCCACGGTAAAAAGATAGATAAATTTGTGGTAGATTGGATAAATAGCTCTCAATAAAACATGAAATAAAAGATGCAAATAAAAAGTGCAGCAAGGTATTTTTGGGTTTTTGGAAATATAGATCTGAAAATAAAAGTGGCAAATAATAGATCGGAAAGCAAATATGATGAAGAATAGACCCGGGGGGCGTAGATTTCACTAGTGGCTTCTCTCGAGAAAAATAGCATACGATGGGTAAACAAATTACTGTTGGGCAATTGATAGAACTTCAAATAATTATGACAATATCCACGCAATGATTATTATATAGGAATTTCGTCTAAGATTAGTAGACCGACTCCTGCCTCATCTACTACTATTACTCCACACATCGACCGCTATCCAGCATGCATCTAGTGCATTAAGTTCATGGAGAAACAGAGTAATGCAATAAGAACGATGACATGATGCAGACAAGATCTATTCATGTAGGAATAGACCCCATCTTGTTATCCTTAATGGCAACAATCAATATGTGTCTTGCTGCCCCTTCTGTCACTGGGAAAGAATACCGCACGACCGAACCCATCACAAAGCACCTCTTCCCATGGCAAGAAAAATCGACCTAGTCGGCCTAACTAAACCAAAGGTTCGAAGAAGAAATACGAGGCTATAAGTAATCATGCATATAAGAGATCAAAAGAAGACTCAAACAACTTTCATGGATAAAATAGATCTGATCATAAACTCAAAGTTCATCGGATCCCAACAAACACACCGCAAAAAGAGTTACATCAAATAGATCTCCATGAGACCATTGTATTGAGAATCAAAAGAGAGAGAGAAAGCCATCTAGCTACTAACTACGGACCCGTAGGTCTACAATGAACTACTCACGCATCATCGGAGAGGCACCAATGAGGATGATGAACCCCTCCGTGATGGTGTCTAGATTGGATCTGGTGGTTCTGGAAATTGCGGCGGCTGGAATTGTGTTTCGTCGATTCCCCTAGGGTTTTTGGATTTTCGGGCTATTTATAGAGCAAAGAGGCGGTGCGGGAGGCGGCCGAGGTGGGCACAACCCACCAGGGCGCGCCTGGGCCCCTAGGCGCGCCCAGGCGTGTTGTGCTCCCCACGGAGTCCCCCTCTGGTACTTCTTTGGCCCAACAGGTGTCTTCTGGTGCAGAAAAAATCTCCAAAAAGTTTCACTGCGTTTGGACTCCGTTTGGTATTGATTTTCTGCGAAGTAAAAAACAGCAACTGGCACTGGGCACTATGTCAATAGGTTAGTCCCAAAAAATGATATAAAGTTGCTATAAAATTATTGTAAAACATCCAAGAATGATAATATAACAGCATGGAACAAGCAAAAATTATAGATATGTTGGAGACGTATCAGCATCCCCAAGCTTAATTCCTACTCGTCCTCGAGTAGGTAAATGATAAAAATAGAATTTTTGATGTGGAATGCTGCCTAACATGTTCATCACATATTCTTTTCTTTTGTAGCATGGACATTTTGACTTTTATATGGTTCAAAGCAATGGTCTAGTTTGACATGAAGATTTCAATACTCAAGCATATCAACAAGCAAGCATGTCTTTCAAAATATCAACACTAAAGCAAGTTATCCCTAGCCCATTATGCTCAATCATTTATCCATTCATGAAACACACTCGCATATTAGCTACACCCAATGCTCAAGTACGATCATAGTGCCCCTTAGTTGGTGCTTTATAAGATAAGATGGAGACTCAAATAAAAATAAAAATTGCATAAAGTAAATAGAAAGGACCTTCC
>CM022301.1:422987640-423031477 GCA_011799875.1 Thinopyrum elongatum
TTTTTTGCACGATCTTGCAAAGAAAACGGAAATAATTTCAACTTCACAATATCATTGTCCACATCTTTTTTTCTTTTGCATATCGCATAATTCTATGAATGTGTTCAGATGGGACGCGGCATCCTCACTAGGAGTACCGGAAAACTGATCTTTCATAACAAGATTCAACTAAGCGGCAGTAATATCACAAGATTCCGCACTAGTGGCGGGAGGAGCAATCGGAGTGCTAATAAAATCATTGTTGTTGGTATTGGAAAAATCACACAACTTGGTGTTCTCTTGAGTCATCGTGACTACGCAAACAAGATTGCACACAAAAACAGATCTGACGAGAAAAAGACGAACGAAAAAGAGGGCGAATATAACGGCAAATTTTTGTGAAGTTGGGGAGATGAAAATGAGAGGAAAATGTCAAATAATGTAAATTGCAAGGAGATGAGATTTGTGATTAGGAACCTGATAGATGTTGATGATGTCTCCCCGGCAACGGCACTAGAAATTCCTTTTGATGTCGCTTGAACTACATCGGTATTTCCCCAAAGAGGAAGGGATGATGCAACACAGGTACGGTAGGTATTTCCTTAGTTATGAAACCAAGGTATCAATCCAGTAGGAGAACCAAGCAACACTATGTAAATGATACCTGCACACAAAGAACAAATACTTGCAACCCGACGTGTAAGAGGGGTTGTCAATCCCTCCACGGTAAAAAGATAGATAAATTTGTGGTAGATTGGATAAATAGCTCTCGATAAAACGCGAAATAAAAGATGCAAATAAAAAGTGCAGAAAGTTATTTTTGGGTTTTTGGAAATAAAGATCTGAAAATAAAAGTGGCAAATAATAGATCAGAAAGCAAATATGATGAAGAATAGACCCGGGGGGCGTAGATTTCACTAGTGGCTTCTCTCAAGAAAAATAGCATATGATGGGTAAACAAATTACTGTTGGGCAATTGATAGAACTTCAAATAATTATGACGATATCCAGGCAATGATCATTATGTAGGAATTTCGTCTAAGATTAGTAGACCGACTCCTGCCTGCATCTACTACTATTACTCCACACATCGACCGCTATCCAGCATGCATCTAGTGCATTAAGTTCATGGAGAAACAGAGTAATGCAATAAGAACGATGACATGATGTAGACAAGATCTATTCATGTAGGAATAGACCCCATCTTGTTATCCTTAATGGCAACGATCAATACGTGTCTTGCTGCCCCTTCTATCACTGGGAAAGAACACCGCACGACCGAACCCATCACAAAGCACCTCTTCCCATGGCAAGAAAAATCGATCCAGTCGGCCTACCTAAACCAAAGATTCGAAGAAGAAATACGAGGCTATAAGTAATCATGCATATAAGAGATCACAATAAGACTCAAACAACTTTCATGGATAAAATAGATCTGATCATAAACTCAAAGTTCATCGGATCCCAACAAACACACCGCAAAAAGAGTTACATCAAATAGATCTCCATGCGACCATTGTATTGAGAATCAAAAGAGAGAGAGGAAGCCATCTTGCTACTAACTACAGACCCGTAGGTCTACAATGAACTACTCACGCATCATCAGAGAGGCACCAATGAGGATGATGAACCCCTCCGTGATGGTGTCTAGATTGGATCTGGTGGATCAGGAACTTGCTGCGGCTGGAATTGTGTTTCGTCGACTCCCCTAGGGTTTTTGGATTTTCGGGGTATTTATAGAGCAAAGAGGCGCTGCAGGAGGCGTCCGAGGTGGGCACAACCCACCAGGGCGCGCCTGGGCCCCCAGGCGTGCCCAGGTGGGTTGTGCTCCCCTCGGAACCCCCTCTGGTACTTCTTTGGCACAACAGGTGTCTTCTGGTCTAGAAAAAGTCTCCAAAAAGTTTCTCTGCGTTTGGACTCCGTTTGTTATTGATTTTCTGGGAAGTAAAAAACAAGCAAAAAATAGCATCTGGCACTGGGCACTATGTCAATAGGTTAGTCCCAAAAAATGATATAAAGTTGCTATAAAATGATTGTAAAACATCCAAGAATGATAATATAACAGCATGGAACAAGCAAAAATTATAGATACGTTGAAGACGTATCATGGCCTCACTGTCAGCATCCTCAGACCCTGGGTCAACCTCCTCCTCTGCAGCAGCACGCTCGGCCTTCTTCTGATGCCTCTCAGGCTTGCCCCTATTGGTCTCCTTGATCTGTCGATGCTGAATAGATTGATACATCTTGAACATGTTGCACATGGTCTTGAATAGAGAGTTCTTCTCCTCTCTGGTGAAACTGGCCTCAGACACAATCTTCTTGCCCGTACCACGAGGAATCCGGGCAGTGGAGGAACACCTAGCAGAGTAGGTGGGACGCTCATCAGGTCTAGGGTTGCGCCCCTTCTTAGGAGCCACATAAGGAGCAGGAGCGGCCGGAGTCCAGTTCATGTTACGCTTCGGAATGGAGGTCTTGTACTGAGCAATGTAATTAGCTGGGCAGACAGACTCAATCAAGGCCTAAATGAATGGAGCATAAATCAACGATTTGTTCTCCTGCACGCACTGACGTAGCTCATAGAACATGAAGTCCAACACATCCACCTTCTTCTTCTCATGAAGATACACAAAAATATCCAACATGGAGCTCCTCAAGTTATGCGAGTCACCGGCCTTAGGAGTGAGAGTGTACCTAAGGATGTGACGCATTGTGTCATATACTGGCAGTAAATCCTTGATAGACCCAGTGACAAATGACTTCTCATGCTTGTATGCAAACGCAGTCTCATCCTTGTGGCGCTGCCCAACTTCACGAACACGGCCAAACTCTTCATTCTCTTCTTCAAAGAACTGATAAGGAATGATCTTAGTAACCTTAGCCATAGAGGCAGAACACCGGTGCATCCCAGACATCCAGGTGAGGGTGCGAGCAGAGTCATTGGTGAACAAAACAGTGGCAAAGAACTGCATCACAAAATCCTCAATAACATATGGTTGAAAGTGACAAACGGAAGAAGCCCCAACCCCCCAACAGCAGCATACACTCCAGGATAGAGATGGTCATTGTCTCGGAGACTCTCAACATTGGCTTGCTTGTGCGGGGCAAACTTCTTGGCTTTTGTCATGAGCAGCTCATAGTACACCCTATGCTGAAATTCATTCTTGAACCTAGGGTCAACACCCATACCGGTGGAAGCAGCATATGGGTGAGCCTGTCTCTTGACCCAGATCTTTGGCTTCGACCATTTGAAAAGGGGAAGATCCCTGAGATCCCGCCCTCCAGGAATGGCCTACTCGGGGCTACACTCCCCTTCTTTTTCCTCATCTTCATCAACAAATTCAGCCTCGCCTATGCATTTTAATCATAGGAAGCATCATCCATGAAGTCATATTTCTCATCTGAGTCCTCTAAAGCCTCAACCATGGGCTGCTTAGTGGCAGCACGGCGAGCACGACCCTGCCCAGCTGACTGAGAACCCTGACCGATCCCCTCTGATGGCTGATGACGAGCAACAATGAACTGACTATCTCCTGCTTTGGTGCGCTTGCGATGTACTTCCGACCTCTTGTCAGCGGAGTATGAGAAACACAAAGCAACAAAACAACACAACAATAGAAAAAAGATGAGTGCAAGTGCTCGAAGAAATGGCAAGGAATGAACTAGGGAAAAGCTGAACAGAACCATATTGCCTACCCCGTGCGCACGGGGTACAGGACCACGTGGACACGGGGGCCCTGTGCGCACGGTATAGGCCTGTGTGAAGGAAATATGCCCTAGAGGCAATAATAAAGTTGTTATTTTATATTTCCTTATTCATGATAAAGGTTTATTATTCATGCTAGAATTGTATTGATCGGAAACTTAAATACATGTGTGAATACATAAACAAATACTGTGTCCCTAGTAAGCCTCTACTAGACTAGCTCATTGATCAAAGATGGTTAAGGTTTCCTAACCATCGACATGTGTTGTCATTTGATAACGGGATCACATCATTAGGATAATGATGTGATGGACAAGACCCATCCGTTATCTTAGCATATTGATCGTTCAGTTTATTGCTATTGCTTTCTTAATGTCAAATACATATTCCTTCGACTATAGATTATGCAACTCCCGGATACAAGAGGAATACCTTGTGTGCTATCAAACGTCACAACGTAACTGGGTGATCATAAAGATGCTCTACAGGTATCTCCGAAGGTGTTTGTTGAGTTGGCATAGATCGAGATTAGGATTTGTCACTCCGAATATCGGAGAGGTATCTCTGGGCCCTCTCGGTAATACACATCATAAGCTTGAAAGCAAATGACTAAGGAGTTGTTCACGAGGTGATGTATTACGAAACGAGTAAAGAGACTTGCCAGTAACGAGATTGAACTAGGTATGAAGATACCGACGATCGAATCTCGGGCAAGTAACATACCGATGGACAAAGGGAATTACATATGTTGTCATAACGGTTCGACCGATAAAGATCTTCGTAGAATATGTAGGAGCCAATATGGGCATCCAGGTTCCGCTATTGGTTATTGACTGGAGAGGTATCTCAGTCATGTGTACATAGTTCTCGAACCCGTAGGGTCCGCATGCTTAACGTTCGTTGACGATATAGTGTTCTATGAGTTATATGATTTGGTGACCAAATGTTGTTCGGAGTCCTGGATGAGATCACAGATATTACGAGGACTCTCTAAATGGTCGAGAGGTAAAGATTGATATATAGGACGATGGTATTCGGACACCGGAAGTGTTTCAGAGGGTACCGGGTACTTATCGGGTCACCGGAAAGGAGTTTCGGGCACCCCCGGCAAAGATATGGGCCTTATGGGCCAAGTGAGGGAACACACTGATGCTTGCTTGAACTATGTCAGTATTTCCCCAAAGAGGAAGGGATGATGCAGCACAGCAACGGTAGGTATTTCCCTCAGTGATGAGACCAAGGTTATCGAACCAGTAGGAGAACCACGCAACACCACGTAAACAGCTCCTGCACACAAAGAACAAATACTTGCAACCCGACGTAAGAGAGGGGTTGTCAATCCCTCACGGGTAAAAGGATAGGTAAAATTGTAGTAGATTGGATAAATAGATCTCGCGGGAACGCGAGATAAAATAAATAAGTAAAAATTGCAGCAAGGTATTTTTGGGTTTTTGGATTAATAGATCTGAAAATAAAAGTTGCAAATAAAGAAAAGAGTGAATAGCAAAATAGATCTTGAAGGCAAATGTATTAAAGAAGAGACCCGGGGGCCGTAGTTTTCACTAGTGGCTTCTCTCGAGAAAAATAGCAAACGGTGGGTAAAAAAATTACTGTTGGGCAATTGATAGAACTTCAAATTCTCATGACAATATCCAGGCAATGATCATTATATAGGCATCATGTCCAAGATTAGTAGACCGACTCCTGCCTGCATCTACTACTATTACTCCACACATCGACTGCTATCCAGCATGCATCTAGTGTATTAAGTTCATGGAAAAACGGAGTAATGCAATAAGAATGATGACATGCTGTAGACAAGATCTATTTATGTAGAAATAGACCCCATCTTGTTATCCTTAATAGCAACGATACATACGTGTCGGTTCCCCTTCTGTCACTGGGATCAAGCACCGTAAGATCGAACCCATCACAAAGCACCTCTTCCCATTGCAAGATAAATAGATCAAGTTGGCCAAACAAAACCCAAATATCGGAGAAGAAATATGAGGCTATAAGCAATCATGCATATAAGAGATCAAAGAAGACTCAAATAACTTTCATAGATAAAAACATAGATCTGATCATAAACTCAAAGTTCATCGGATCCCAACAAACACACCGCAAAAAGAGTTACATCAAATAGATCTCCAAGAAACCATTGTATTGAGAATCAAGCGAGAGAGAGAAAGCCATCTAGCTACTAACTACGGACCCGTAGGTCTACAATGAACTACTCACGCATCATCGGAGAGGCACCAATGAGGATGATGAACCCCTCCATGATGGTGTCTAGATTGGATCTGTGGTTTCTGGAACTTGCGGCGGCTGGAATTGATTTTCGTCGACTCCCCTAGGGTTTCTGGAATATTGGGGTATTTATAGAGCAAAGAGGCGGTGCGGGAGGTCTCCGAGATGGGCACAACCCACCAGGGCGCGCCCCGGTGTCTTGTGCTCACCTCGGGCCCCCTCTTCGGTACTTCTTTGGCCCACTGGATGTCTTCTGGTCCAAAAAAATCTCTAAAAAGTTTCGCTGCGTTTGGACTCCATTTGGTATTGATTTCCTGCGATGTAAAAAACATGCAGAAAACAGAACTGGCACTGGGCACTATGTCAATAGGTTAGTACCAAAAAAATGATATAAAATGATTGTAAAACATCCAAGAATGATAATATAACAGCATGGAACAATAAAAAATTATAGATACGTTGGAGACGTATCACACACCAGCCCACAAGGGGCTGGTGCGCCCCTATAGAGGCTGGCCCTATGAGGAGGAGAAGGAAAGAGGGGAGGGCAAGGAAAGTGTGGAGTAGGACTCCCCCTTCCTTCCCTCCCCCCCCCCCTCTTTCCTTCCCCCTTGTTAATACAAGGAAAGGGGGGCGCAGGGCAAGGCAGGAGCCCTAGGGGACGGCGGCCAGCCCTAGGGCGTGCCTGGATGCCTCCCCTCCCCTCCCACCTATATATACATGGGGAGGGGGCGCCACACAACAACACAACATTGTCTTAGCCGTGTGCGGCGTCCACATCCACAATTTTCTCCCTCGGTCATATTTTCGTAGTGCTTAGGCGAAGCCCTGCGGAGATAACTTCACCATCACCATCACCATGCTGTTTTGCTGCCGGAACTCATCCACTACCTCGCCGTCTTGCTGGATCAAGAAGGCGGAGGACGTCATCGAGCTGAACGTGTGCTGAACGCGGAGGTGTCGTATGTTCGGTGCTCGATCGGTTGGAATGCGAAGAAGTTCGACTACATCAACCACGTTGTCAAATGCTTCCGCTTATGGTCTACGAGGGTATGTAGGCACACTCTCTCCCTCTCGTTGCTATGCATCTCCTTGATAGATCTTGCATGTGCGTAGAATTTTTTTGTTTTCCATGCAACGTTCCCCAACAGTGGCATCATGAGCCAGGTCTATGCCTAGATGATATGCACGAGTAGAACACAGAGAGTTGTGGGCGATGATAGTCATACTGCTTACCGCCAACATCTTATTTTGATTCGGCGGTATTGTTGGATGAAGCGGCCCAGACCAACCTTACATGTCCACGCACATGAGACCGGTTCCACCGACTGACATGCAACTAGTTTTGCATAAAGGTGGCTGGCGGGTGTCTGTTTCTCCTACTTTAGTTGAATCGAATTTGACTACGGCCGGTCCTTGAAGAAGGTTAAAACAGCAAACTTGATGAATCACCATTGTGGTTTTTGCGTAGGCAAGAACGGTTCTTGCTAGAAACCCGTAGCAGCCACGTAAAACTTGCAACAATGAAGTGGAGGACGTCTAACTTGTTTTTGCAGGGCATGTTGTGATGTGATATGGTCAAGATATGATGTGATATATGTTGATGTATGAGATGATCATGTTTTGTAATATCGACAACCGGCAGGAGCCTTAGGGTTGTCTCTTTTTTGTATGAAGTGCAAACGCCATGTAATTGCTTTACTTTATCGCTATGCGTTAGCAATAGTTGTAGAAGTAATAGTTGGCGAGATGACCCCGACGCAACGATGGAGATCAAGGTGTCGAGCCGGTGATGATGGAGATCATGACGATGCTTTGGAGATGGTGATCAAAAGCACAAGATGATGGCCATATCATGTCACATATTTTGATTGCATGTGATGTTTATCTTTTATGCATCTTATTTTGCTTAGTACGTCTGTAACATTATAAGATGATCCCTTCACTAAATTTCAAGATATAAGTGTTATCCCCGAGTATGCATCATTGCGAAAGTTCGTCATTTCGAGACACCACGTGATGATCGGGTGTGATAGACTCTACGTTCACATACAACGGGTGTAAGACAGTTTTACACATGCAGAATACTTGGGTTAAACTTGACGAGCCTAGCATGTACAGACATGGTCTCGGAACACTAGAGACCGAAAGATCGAACATGAGTCATATAGTAGATATGATCAACATAGAGATGTTCACCATTGATGACTACCCCATCTCACGTGATGATCGGACATGGGTTAGTTGATTTGGATCATGTATCACTTAGATAACTTGAGGGATGTTTATTTAAGTGGGAGTTCATTAGTAATTTGATTAATTGAACTTAATTTATCATGAACTTAGTCCTGATAGTATTTGCAAATTTATGTTGTAGATCAATAGCTCGCGATATAGCTTCACTATTTTTGATATGTTCCTAGAGAAAACTAAGTCGAAAGATGATGGTAGCAATGATGCGGACTTGGTCCGTGATCTGAGGATTATCCTCATTGCTGCACAGAAGAATTATGTCCTTGATGCACCGCTAGGTGACAGACCTATTGCAGGAGCAGATGCAAATGTTATGAACGTTTGGCAAGCTCGATATGATGACAACTTGATAGTTTAGTGCGCCATGCTTTATGGCTTAGAATCGGGACTTCAAAGACGTTTTGAACATCATGGAGCATATGAAATGTTCCAAGAGTTGAAGTTAATATTTCAAGCAAATGCCCGAGTTGAGAGATATGAAGTCTCCATCAAGTTCTATAGATGCAAGATGGAGGAGTATAGCTCAGCTAGTGAGCATGTGCTCAGAATATCTGGGTACTACAATCGCTTGAATCAAGTGGGAGTTAATCTTCCAGATAAGATAGTGATTGACAAAGTTCTCTAGTCACTATCACCAAGCTACTAGAATTTTGTGATGAACTATAATATGCAAGGGATGACGAAAATGATTCCCGAGCTCTTCGCGATGCTGAAATCGACGAAGGTAGAAATCAAGAAAGAGCATCAAATGTTGATGGTTATCAAGACCACTAGTTTCAAGAAAAGGGCAACGGAAAGAAAGGGAACTTCAAGAAGAATGGCAAGCAAGTTGCCACTCCTGTGAAGAAGCCAAAGCTGGACCTAAGCCTGAAACTGAGTGCTTATACTGCAAAGGGAATGGTCACTAGAAGCGGAACTGCCCCAAATACTTGGCGGATAAGAAGGATGGCAGAGTGAACAAAGGTATATTTGATATACATGTTATTGATGTGTACTTTACTAGTGTTCGTAGTAACCCCTGGGTATTTGATACCGGTTCAGTTGCTAAGATTAGTAACTCGAAACAGGAGTTGCAAAATGAACAAAGACTAGTTAAGGGCAAGGTGACGATGTGTATTGGAAGTGATTCCAAGGTTGATACGATCACCATCACACACTCCTTCTACCTTCGGGATTAGTGTTGGACCTAAATAAATGTTATTTGGTGTTTGCGTTGAGCATGAATATGATTGGATCATGTTTATTGCGATACGGTTATTCATTTAAGTTAGAGAATAAGTGTTGTTCTGTTTACATGAATAAAACCTTCTATGGTCATACACCCAATGTGAATGGTTTATTGAATCTCGATTGTAGTGATACACATATTCATAATATTGATGCCAAAAGATGCAAAGTTGATAATGATAGTGCAACATACTTGTGGCACTGCCGTTTAAGTCATATTGGTGTAAAGCGCATGAAGAAACTCCATGCAGATGGACTTTTGGAATCACTTGATTATGATTCATTTGATACTTGCAAACCATGCCTCATGGGCACGATGACTAAAACTCCGTTCTCCGGAACAATGGAGCGAGCTAATGACTTATTGGAAATAATACATACCGATGTATGCGGTCCGATGAGTGTTGAGGCACGCGGCGGGTATCGTTATTTTATGACCTTTCACAGATGATTTGAGTAGGTATGGGTATATCTACTTGATGAAACATAAGTCTGAAACATTTGAAAAGTTCAAAGAATTTCAGAGTGAAGTGGAGAATCATCGTAACAAGAAAATAAAGTTTCTACGATTTGATCGTGGAGGTGAATATTTGAGTTATGAGTTTGGCATTCATTTAAAACAATGTGGAATAGTTTCACAACTCACGCCACCTGGAACACCACAGCATAATGGTGTGTCCGAACGTCGTAACCGTACTTTATTAGATATGGTGCGATCTATGATGTCTCTTACCGATTTACTACTATCATTTTGGGGTTATGCATTAGAGACAGCCGCATTCACGTTAAATAGGGCACCGTCTAAATCCATTGAGACGACACCGTATGAACTTTGGTTTGGCAAGAAACCTAAGCTGTCGTTTCTTAAAGTTTGGGATGCGATGCTTATGTCAAAAGGCTTCAACCTAATAAGCTCGAACCCAAATCGGAGAAGTGCGTCTTCATAGGATACCCTAAAGAAACTATTGGGTACACCTTCTACCACAGATCCGAAGGCAAGATCTTTGTTGCTGAGAATGGGTCCTTTCTAGAGAAGGAGTTTCTCTCAAAAGAAGTGAGTGGGAGGGAAGTAGAACTTGATGAGGTAATTGTACCTTCTCTCGAATTGGAAAGTAGCACATCACAGAAAACCTTTCCCGTGATGCCTACACCAACTAGAGAGGAAGCTAATGATAATGATCATGAAACTACAGATCGAGTTACTACTGAACCTCGTAGGTCGAACAGAGCACGTTCCGCACCAGAGTGGTATGGTAATCCTGTCCTGGAAGTCATGTCATTAGACCATGGCAAACCTACGAACTATGAAGAAGCTATGATGAGCCTAGATTCCGACAGATGGCTTGAGGCCATGAAATCTGAGATAGGATCCATGTATGGGAACAAAGTATGGACTTTGGTGGACATGCCCGATGATAGGCAAGCCATAGAAAATAAAATGGATCTTCAAGAAGAAGACTGACGCTGATGGTAATGTTACTGTCTACAAAGCTTGACTTGTTGCGAAAGGTTTTTTGACAAGTTCAAGGGGTTGACTACAATGAGACTTTTCTCACCCGTAGTGATGCTTAAGTCTGTCTGAATCACGTTAGCAACTGCCGCATTTTATGAAATCTGGCAAATGGACGTCAAAACTGCATTCCTTAATGGATTTCTTAAAGAAGAGTTGTATATGATGCAACCAGAAGGTTTTGTCGATCCTAGAGGTGCTAACAAAGTGTGCAAGCTCCAGCGATCCATCTATGGACTGGTGCAAGCATCTCAGAGTTGGAATATACGCTTTGATGAGGTGATCAAAGCATATGATTTTATACAGACTTACGGTGAAGCCTGTATTTACAAGAAAGTGAGTGGGAGCTCTGTAGCATTTCTGATATTATATGTGGATGACATATTGTTGATTGGAAATGATATAGAATTTCTGGATAGCATAAAAGGATATTTGAATAAGAATTTTTCAATGAAAGACCTCGGTGAAGCTACTTACGTATTGAGCATCAAGATCTATAGGGATAGATCGAGACGTTTAATAGGACTTTCACAAAGCACATACCTTGATAAGATTTTGAAGGAGTTCAAAATGCATCAGTCAAAGAAGGAGTTCTTGCCTGTATTGTAAGGTGTGAAGTTGAGTAAGACTCAAAGCCCGAACACAGCAGAAGATAGAGAGAGAATAAAAGTCATTCCATGTGCCTCAGCCATAGGTTCTATAAAGTATGCCATGCTGTGTACCAGATCTATTGTGTACCTTGCCATGAGTTTGGCAAGGGGGTACAATAGTGATCCAGGAGTGGATCACTGGACAGCGGTCAAAATTATCCTTTGTTACCTAAGAAGGCTAAGGAAATGTTTCTCGATTATGGAGGTGATAAAGAGTTCGTCATAAAGGGTTACGTCGATGCAAGCTTTGACACCGATCCAGATGACTCTAAGTCTCAATCTGGATACGTATTGAACGTAGGAGCAATTAGCTAGAGTAGTTCCATGCAGAGCATTGTAGACATAGAAATTTGCAAAATACATACGGATCTAAATGTGGCAGACCCATTGACTAAAATTCTCTCACAAGCAAAACATGATCACACCTTATCACTCTTTGGATGTTAATCACATGGCAATGTGAACTAGATTATTGACTCTAGTAAACTCTTTGAGTGTAGGTCACATGGCGATGTGAACTATGGGTGTTAATCACATGGCGATGTGAACTAGATTATTGACTCTAGTGCAAGTGGGACACTGAAGGAAATATGCCCTAGAGGCAATAATAAATTTGTTATTTTATATTTCCTTATTCATGATAAAGGTTTATTATTCATGCTAGAATTGTATTGATCGGAAACTTAAATACATGTGTGAATACATAAACAAATACTGTGTCCCTAGTAAGCCTCTACTAGACTAGCTCGTTGATCAAAGATGGTTAAGGTTTCCTAACCATGGACATGTGTTGTCATTTGATAACGGGATCACATCATTAGGAGATTGATGTGATGGACAAGACCCATCCGTTATCTTAGCATATTGATCGTTCAGTTTATTGCTATTGCTTTCTTAATGTCAAATACATATTCCTTCGACTATAGATTATGAAACTCCCGGATACCAGAGGAATACCTTGTGTGCTATCAAACGTCACAACGTAACTGGGTGATCATAAAGATGCTCTATAGGTATCTCCGAAGGTGTTTGTTGAGTTGGCATAGATCGAGATTAGGATTTGTCACTCCGAGTATCGGAGAGGTATCTCTGGGCCCTCTCGGTAATACACATCATAAGCTTGCAAGCAAATGACTAAGGAGTTGGTCACGAGGTGATGTATTATGGAACGAGTAAAGAGGCTTATCGGTAACGAGATTGAACTAGGTATGAAGATACCGACGATCGAATCTCGGGCAAGTAACATACCGATGGACAAAGGGAATTACGTATGTTGTCATAACAGTTCGACCGATAAAGATCTTCGTAGAATATGTAGGAGCCAATATGGGCATCCAGGTTCCGCTATTGGTTATTGACCGAAGAGGTATCTCGGTCATGTCTACATAGTTCTCGAACCCGTAGGGTCCGCACGCTTAACGTTCGTTGACGATATAGTGTCATATGAGTTATATGATTTAATGACCGAATGTTGTTCGGAGTCCCGGATGAGATCACAGATATGACGAGGAGTCTCGAAATGGTCAAGAGGTAAAGATTGATATATCGGACGATGATATTCGGACACCAGAAGTGTTTCATAGGGTACCGGGTACTTATCGGGTCACCGGAAAGGAGTTTCGGGCACCCCCGGCTAAGATATGGGCCTTATGGGCCAAGTGAGGGAACACACCAGCCCACAAGGGGCTGGTGCGCCCCTATAGAGGCCGGCCCTATGAGGAGGAGAAGGAAAGAGGGGAGGGCAAGGAAAGTGTGGAGTAGGACTCCCCCTTCCTTCCCTCTCCCCCCTCTTTCCTTCCCCCTTGTTAATACAAGGAAATGGGGGCGCAGGGCAAGGCAGGAGCCCTAGGGGCCGGCGGCCATCCCTAGGGCGTGCCTGGATGCCTCCCCTCCCCTCCCACCTATATATACATGGGGAGGGGGCGCCACACAACAACACAACATTGTCTTAGCCGTGTGCGGCGCCCCGTCCACAGTTTCCTCCCTCGGTCATATTTTCGTAGTGCTTAGGCGAAGCCCTGCGGAGATAGCTTCACCATCACCGTCACCACACGGTCGTGCTGCCGGAACTCATCCACTACCTCGCCGTCTTGCTGGATCAAGAAGGCGGAGGACGTCATCGATCTGAACATGTGCTGAACGCGGAGGTGCCGTACATTCGGTGCTCGATCGGTTGGAATGCGAAGAAGTTCGGCTACATCAACCGCGTTGTCAAACGCTTCCACTTACGGTCTACGAGGGTATGTAGACACACTCTCTTCCTCTCGTTGCTATGCATCTCCTTGATAGATCTTGCGTCTGCGTAGAATTTTTTTTGTTTTCCATGCAACGTTCCCCAACACTGTGGGCACGGGGGTCCCGTGTGCACGGTAGACCTCGTGGGAACGGGGGTTGCCCGGCTACACCTACTCCCAGAACCAAATATAGTAGTGAATGAGGCTAGGCGATCCCGCAGTAGATCCAGTGCAACTTTACACTAATTCATGAAATCTTGAGGTCTGATCTAGATAATGGAGGAAACCCTAGGACGCAACTACCCTATCAATGAAGAAATACACAAAAAGGAGAGAAGGAAGGGGGCAAGGTACTGGAGGAGGAGCCCATCCTGGGCGAACTCCTTGGAGAGGAAAGGTTCCATGGCGCGAGGAGGCACCGGAGAAGCCCGAGGCGACGATGGTGGCCTGGGAGGCTTCCTGGGCGTGGAGGGGGTGAATGGGTGGGAATGAGCCCTAACACCCCCCCCCCCCCCCCCCCCCCCCCCCCCCCCCCCCCCCCCCCCGCGCACACACACACCTCCCACCTCTTAGAGATTGTACTCAGAGTAGCAAAAACTTGGGAGGAAAAAGACAGATGGATCGACCATCTGTGGGGAGACCTGGTGGATGACCTCGCCCGCGATGAGCTCGATGGGATCTCGCCCTCCCAGACGCGCGTCGACTCGTCATCCACGAAGTCCATGATTTCAAGGGCGGGGAAGGCACGACCCTGGATAGCTCGATTGGATCTCGCCGTCCCGTCCACGCTCGCGACCCTGGAGAAGTTGCGGCCGCCATCGCCACTCCGGTGAACAGCGGGGGAAATATCTGAAATTGGGCGGCGGTGGCGCGGGCGAGCACGTGGAGCTTGTCCTTCATCCTTCACGTGTAGAGGGAGGTGCCATGACAATTGTCCCCGCCGCGCTCGCGACCCTGAAGAGGTTGCGGTCGCCATCACCCGTTGGTGAACAACGGAGGAGGAGGACCGAAACTGGACGGCGGTGGCGCAGGCGAGCACGTGGATCTCGTCCGCCGCCCTTGAATTGCAGAGGGAGCTGCTGTGACGACGGAGTAGGGGAGTCGCATCGCCGGGGGGTCGAGCAGGGCGCATCGCCAGGGGGAGGGGGGCAGGAAGCATGCAGGGTGTGTCACTGGGGGAGCTGTAACGCCGGCGCCCGCCGCTCCTCCAAATCCGGCGGCTCGGAGATAACAGAGATGGGAAGTGGGAGAGTAGGGGCATAGTGGGGAATGGGTGAAGACGCGACCGTGCGGGTGAAAAAGGTTCGGGCGACTTCGGCCATATAGCGAACCTGTCGCTGGCGATGATGTGGCGCGGTCCGGTAGTAAGGCAGTTTGGGATAAGATGTCCAAAAACTGACGTCCGGGAGTTATATAAAACATTTATTTTTTTTGTCCAGTTAACCTTACCATAAGGCCCATCTCCCTTTTTTTGCGGGGATAAAATCATCAGATCTATGTGACCATCTCCCTTACAAGAGACCATCGCTAGCACTAGCTGCCATACAACAAACACATACACCCACCGAATAAGTAAATTTACCGGAACCGGTATGTACCGGTGAAGCATCCGCCGTCCATGCCAGCATCAAGATGCACACCGTCCTTTGACTAATAAACTAAGGAATCTTCTGTAGGGTGAAATACATCTCTATACTAGTCTGACAACACCTGACCAATACGTGAACATGCCCCCATAGCCTTTCCATTTAGTCATGCATGTGTACTCCCAGACCACTCAACCTATAGTAGTAACATTTTACTTTCTTGTTAGCTATTAAATGATTGATATCCTTTTAATAAATGTTTTGTTTTTAAAACCTTTTATATATTTGAATTCCTAAAGACAAGATCTTTAAACGAGACCAATATTCAGTATATTTTAGCGTAGTTTGAATTTTTGCAGTTTCATTCGCTTTGGCATTTCAAAAAAATGGATGTAACTCATTTCAAAAAAATTGTTTCACTTTATTTAAAAAAATGATTTCACAATTAAGAAAACAAATTTGAGTCATTTGAAAATACAGATTGAACTCATTTTAGAAAACTATTCATTTTAAAACACTGATTTCACTCGTATCAAAACACATATTTAAGTCATTTCAAAGAATTGGTTTTGCTCATTTCAAAAAGGTGATTTCACTCATTTCAAAAAACTAAATTCACTCATTTTGAAACACTGATCTCACTTATTCCGAAACACATATTTCACTCATTTACAGATAAAATTTCACTCATTTCAGAAAACATATTACGGTCATGTCAAAAAAAAACAAATTTAACTAAATTTAAACACCGATTTCACATATTTGAAAACACATATTTCATTCGTTTCAAAGAACTGGCTACACTAATTTCGTAAAACTGATTTCACTCATTTCACTATGTTAAAAAAATGATTTCACTCATATGAAAAAATTGATGTCACTCATTTCAGAAAAATAATTTCACTAAGTTGAGAAAACAAATTTCACTCATTTTCATATTTCAGTTTGAAATGGATTTCAGTCAGTGCGAAAAACTGATTTCACTCGTTTAGAAATTGATTTCACTCAAAGCAAATAACTGATTCCAATATTTCAAAAAACTTATTTGACTCAATTCAAGAAACAATTTCACTTGTTTCGTAAAACAGATTTCACTCATTTAAAAAAAATTAAAATAATTAGTTTTACATGTTTTACATGACTAGTTTCAAAATTCTGAAATAACAAGTTTCACGTATTTCACACCCAAAAATGTGTCATGTGTATGAAAAACATATTTCACTCATTTAAAAAAATTAGTCTCACCCAATTCAAAGATCATATTTCACTATTTTTAGAAAGCTGATTTCACTCATTTCAAATGTCAAAATTTAAACTTGTTTGAATGTATTCAAATTGATCTTTTCGAAAGGTCTTGGCTCCAGGAGTTCAAATATATACAAAGTTTCAAAAACAAAATTTATGTTTTGAAGATATGAACAATCTAAATAGTTAAAAGGGAATTAAAAGTGATGGATTTAGAGATGGAGAGAGGAGAGATAATGTCAGAGACCAGGGCCGGGCCCATAGTGGTGCCAAATGTGCGGCCCGCACAGGGCCCATAATTTTGGGGGCCCCAGATTTTTTACATAGGCCTAGTATTTCTCAAAAAAAAATCCTAGGCTATGCCGCAATGGGCCGCTCGGCACTTGAGCTGGGCCTGAGTCCATCGAGCGCTGGTGCAGTCGATCAGATCGCTTCAGCAGTCAATCGATCGGGAAATAGGATCGTCTTCACCACGGCCTGGCCCTCGCCTCGATCGGGAAACGGGATCGACGGATCGTCTGTCTAATAAAAAAAAGGGATCGCTACAGCAGTCGTTAGTCGATCGGGATCACCTTCGCCTCAATCGGAAAACTGCAACAGCAGACCCGTCGGCGTCGCTAAACGGTATCGTCTTGTCGGTCCTCGCTTTTGCCTCGTCAGATCGATCAGATTTTGGCCGATGCCGTTGTCGTCTTCGTAGCCTCCTCTCCCAACCCGTCGTCTCCTCGGATCGATCCGTGACCGACTCCAGCCTCCAGGTGCTTAGTGAGTCCTCCTTTTCGATTAACTTCGGTTCCTACTCCTAATTCCTAATTTCTTAATTAACTTTTGGGAAGGGTATTATTTTATTAGAGATCTGTTCTTACCTCCTCGGTTAAATATCATAGTGTAGCAGTTCAACCGGACATGACCCAAAACTAGGTGAGTTAGACAGTTCATCTAATTGCAAAACATTGACGCATGCTCTTCAATTGATATATGCTATTGTATAACTATAATTTTATTTTATTCACCTTTTTTATCTTGTGTTTCAATAATACAAATTTGATTCCAATTGTTATGTAAGACATTATATTATATACATTATAAATTTCTTCTGCGATATATATATGTATTCAATTAGATGAAGGACCTTTCACTTGGTGATGTTACAGGAACATGTATTCATATGTTGATTTTGCTAGAGTATAATATAGATCAAAAGGATCATGTTATAGAGACACAATGGATATAGAATATTTTGTTGCCATTGAAAGATTTATCATGCAATAAGTGCTCCCATACACCAAAATGATACACCAGTGTGCAACAAAAAACTTGATATGAAACACACATCAGGAACAGGTAACTACCATTTTATTTATCATGTCTACACTGTATATAGCTGTGCAACACCAGAACATTAGCGACAAATGGTTGCATCGATAAAGCTCCAGCATACAAAAAAGAGGGAAAAGGAGGCATGCCCCAGCATGACACATTCTTCTCCAAAAAGCTTTAGTTCCATCGACTACTAGAGAGCTCGGTTACAAACATGTCGCACACACATGCACCAAAAAAAGAGAGGCCTAAACTACTAGCTAGGTCTTGTTGCAGTCGACGGTTGACTTCAATCTACGACTTTTTCAGCAGGGCTTGGAACTCATCCTCTGAGCTGAGGGTGTTTTGCGGGTGTTTGAAAAGCTTCGCCGCAATGTACTTCCGGAAGTTGAGCAAGGAGATTGTGTCCTGAGCATACACAGCAAGAAAAACACATAATTAGAAACTACTAGCAAAGGGAAAAAGCACTGTTACAGAAAAATATGATTTCACAAAGAAATGATTCTAGTGTTGCAGAGTGTTTCTTTACTACTAGTGTTGGAGAGTGTTTCTGTACTACTAATGTTGCATAGGTTGCAAAAAAAAAAGAGTCCGAGTCATACTGTACTAAAATGGCTTCAACCCCTTGGAAGTTAAATTCTCCATGTATAGAATAGCAAAGATGCCACAATCAAATCTTCCAGAAAAAAATAGAAAGGAAAAATGAGAACACAAAAGTCAGATGAAGTTGCGAAAAAATGTCAGGAATTTCAGTTTACCATCATTCCTCTTATCCTGGTATTTTTTAACTTCCCTCATCACATCAAGCAGAATATGCTCGTCCCACTCGAACTCATGGACAGCACTCATGTCTCGTAACGTGTGGAGATATTCTAGAGGCACCATGTTTCCTGTCCCAGGAGCTAGGACCAATGATAGGCAGAGCAAAACCCATGACCTATCAATGGTCTCCTCATCGTCGTCATCCGCTTTTGAGAGAACAACTACTGTAGTGGCTATCAGAGCCCTATCACCATCCAAATACACATCTCAGAAATCTGCTTTGCCCCTCTTGCCGAATTCTACTGGCCTGCTACCAGATGGAACATTGAAAATCTTCTTCACCATGTCTTTTGTGAAGTGTATTTTCTTGCGGTCATTAATCCTGCATAAAAACATATAAAAAATAGAAAATCAGTAGATGTTGCGAAGAAAGAAAAGTGCTATCCAACAGATAGAAAACAGAAAAAGACATGGTTAAAAGAAGGTACTCAAAAGAAACATACTTGAGCAGACGCTTCTTAGTGTCAATCCTCATAACTATGAAATTGACAAGCCCTTCTGGGGGAGAAAGCAAAGGAGAGATGTGCAACAAATCCCCAAAGCTAGACTTGCTTAGTACATCTCTTTTCTTCCCTTGGATGGAATTGGCTATGTCGCGCAGCCGCTTTGCTGACCATCGAGTTTGGTAGATGGGCATGCTGCGGAACAAAAACAAAGAGTAAGCTATGAACATTCATATATATGCAAAAAGGAGGCTATGAGCATGCATATATCCTAGTAGTTGCCACATAAAAAGCTATGAAGCTACAGGAAAACAAGTACAAAAGTTCAGAAGAATAAAATCATGAAGCCACAGGCAATTCACTACAAAATTCAGAAGAAAGTGCTATGAGCTCCAGGAGAACCAAGTACAACTTTAATCCTGCTCATGCGTCCATTTCAAAACAAACAAACTATAATGAACTCAAAAAATGCAACACCAGCAAGCTCTCACAACTCTCACCCATGTTGTTCTTCATAGACAGTGGCAGAAACAATGTAACTCAAACAATGATTCAAAATGATGCAACAAAATGTTACAAAACCCTGAATGAAACACATCTGCTGAACATTGTTTACAGCAAAAATGGTTCTGTCATTTCTGAAATTCACTACCAAACATGATGCTACAGGCAATCCACTAACATTTCTGAAACACATCTGCTAATCTATGATGCTACAGGCAATCCACTACCAAAAATTCAGATAAACATGGAGGTATACACACAAAAATCAACTACATAAATTAGACATTGCTATGCGGCGGTAAGAAGGTACAACAATGTTATGAGCTGCATAAATTTCAGAAACAAAAAATGAACTCTGCGACACCGGCGACCACCTCGTCTCCTACTATGCCGGCGACCACCTTTTCCTATTACACCGGCGACCGCCTCTCCTAGTACAAACTACCACACCTCCTCCTACCACAGCCGCGGAGCACCACCACCAAATCCGGGGAGCACAACGACAAAACACATGGCGGAGCACAAAAATCGCCACCGCGACGGGGCACCACCACCACCCCCTACCACCAGCAGGGGAGCACTAACCAGTCACCGCCCTACCACCGCAGGGGAAGCACCAAACCACCGCATCTCGACTCGTCACTACAGGAAATGGGGAAAAATCTGTGGATCGAGTGGGGAAAGGATGCATACCTGCCTGAGTAGAAGTCAGCCGCCGCGGATCCAGTCGTCGTCGCCAGCGCGACTGGTTCTGCCGCGGTCTCCTATCTGTGCCGCCCTCCAGAGTCGCCCTCCCCGCTGCGGGATCTAGCCACACCCTCCTTGTTTGAAACAGCCCGTCAGTTGCAAAAGCCGTTTCTGAAACAAACGCTCGAATAGTTCAGCTGCAGAAACGTGGCGTGGGTGCGGGTGCTCGTCCGTCTGATCAAAAGACGATCGACGGACACGGAGCCGGGACGCGCGCGAGAGATCAGCTGGCTGAAGGTAAGCTTTTTCCATATATTATCCTTATTGAAAAAATATTTTGAATACACAAAAAAGATCAGAAATTCACCCATACCATATTAGATCAGTTTGTAATTGTATACATAATATCACAGTACAATATGCCCATTAATACGTAACTCATGAACAACCTCTGTCGAAGACAAAGAACTGAAGCAAAGCTCAAGCCATCTTAGTTATCAAATTTGGGACCGATATCGCACAAGCAGCAGAATGACAACGGAGGTCAGACTTAATTTGAGTTCAATGTGAACTAATTAAAATTTCTATTCACAGCCACATAGGAATACGGTTTTTATTCATGCATGATAAATGCATCGATCGCATCGAATTACATTGTCCGAATTACATGGGTTCATAAATAACGACATCGCAAGGCGCATCGATCGCATACACCGTCCATCACTCATGACCTGTAGCACGCCATTTACAGATTAGGATTTTTCTAGGAAGCAGCTTCTCTATGGCGCATATGCACCCATCAAGTCCACGCCGTTCCCCCGTCACTCCTCCAGCACATTGTGGCTCAACAGGCACGCCGAGGATCTGCCTTGCGGGAACAGCGCCGATGCACCACGGCGGACGGCAGGATCAGTCCAATGACCCGAAAAACCCAACGTCAGTTGACCAACGAAGCGCCAGAAACCTCACCAAGAGCTCGTCCTCACCGCTCGAAGAACCTCGTGAAGTGCGTCGACGAAGGTGTACGCGTGGGGGACGGTCCAGACGCAGCCGAGATCCATGAAGAGCTCCCACTCCATCTCCTCCACCACGTGCACGGTGGTCCCGAGGAACGCCTCGACGACTTGGGCGTCGAGCCTCCGACCGCTGGCGGACTGCTCGTACTTGGCCCCGAGGGAGACGGCGGCGGCGGCCACGAGCTGGAGCGCCTCGTCGTGGGCCGGAACGGGGCGCACGGACAGGACGCGGTCGAGGTAGACGACGGCGCGGCAGAGCGTGCCCTCCGGGAGGCCGCCGAGGTGGCGGGCGAAGGCGTCCATCCAGAGCACGAGCTCGGCGCGCATGGACGGGCTCATGTGGCCCTGCTGCATCTTGGACAGGTAGTCGGCGTCAGGGTGCTCCCTGGGGTCCCTCTCCTTGGCCCGGAGGTCCGCGTCGACGTCGGGCTCGTAGGGATCCACGCACTTCAGCCCCAGGTTTCCCTTGGCGCCCATGACCGAAGAGACGAGATGAACGGCCGGGACGGCAGCTTGTCGCAGGTCGTACATCGGCTGGAGCAGCATTGGCCACGCAGCGAGGCTGGGCTGCCGGCGACTTGGGAGATGGCAGTCGAGTCGCCGCCGATCGGAGCATGGAAGGAGAGTTGTCTGTCCGCAGCCGACGAAGGAAAACGGGCTTTGGCGATCGCATTGCGCCATGTATATATAGATGGGATACGGGTGCTCTGACTGGGTTTGAGACCCATTTAGTTTCGGAATTAAGGAACCGACTCGGACTTGCATTATTTCTTAATTTTTTGTTCTTATTATAAGCTGCATGTTGTTACGTGGCGTCAATGCAGTCAGGTACATCAATACAAGGGCAAGGGTGTGTGCAGCCATTTTAGCATCTACTAGTATAATGCCCGTGCGTTGCTACGGGCTAACAAAATATGTGTACAAAGAAAAATTCATGTGACATGAGAGTCATAGACTATTCACATGGGATGATATCTCGTGGTCCTCAAGTGGTAGATAAATGTTTCTCCTCATCATCGTCCTCTCACCTCTTATCGTCTATCACACGGCAGTACTCTACTTCTGTGACGCCCCCGGCTCAATCGTGCACTAATCATACACGCAAATGCACACGATCAAGCCTAAGGACTCACGGAAAGATATCACAACACAACTCTAAAACATAAATAAAGTCATACAAGCTTTATATTACAAGCCAGGGGCCTCGAGGGCTCGAATACATAAGTTTGCGTACAAGCGTCAGCGGAAGCATCAGATATCTGAGTACAGATATGAAACAGAAACAGAAAGGCCTTTAGAAAGGCGGGGCAAAATAAAACACTACGATCGAAAGGCGCAGGCCTTCTGCCTGGGACCCTCCGAACCTACTCCTGGTCGACGGCAAGTTCGAAGCAGTAACCACCCTCGGGGTACTAGTAGAAATCGATCGTCGGCGGGGTAGCTGTCTCAGTGGGCTTCGTCAGCTGGTCACGACAAACTGATATGGGGAGAAAAAGAAAGCAAAGCAACCGTGAGTACTCAGAAGTACTCAGCAAGCAAGGATCTACACTACATATGCAACATTATCAAAGAGTGGCTGTATATGTGGACTGGGCTGCAGAAATGCCAGAATAGAGAGGAAAACCTAGTCCTATCGAAGACTAGCATCTTCATCGGTCTTGCAGGAATAGAAGAGAGCAGAACAGATCAATATAATGTAGCAGTATCATTAAGTCTCAATCTCACCCAGAGATCCATTCTCGACTCCCTGCGAGAAAGCAATCCTAGAGCCATACAGTCATCAACCTCGTCCTGAGATCCCTTCTCGACTCCCTGCGAGAAGCAATCCTAGAGCCATATATCCAGGTATCATCTCACGTTCTAGTTGTGTCGATCGTGATACAACTCCGAGTGTCCTTTACCGTAGGACCGGCTATCGATAGAAGTTTTCTTCCCTGCAGGGGTGCACCAACTTACCCAACACGCTCGATTAACTTCGGCCGGACACACTTTCCTGGGTCATGCCCGGCCTCGGCCAAATGATACACCGCAGCCCTACATACAGCTCAGCAGAGAGGTCCCCGTCGGTCTACATCCTAAGTGCAAGGGGGTCTTGGCCATCGCCCCTCGCCCTCCGGGTCGTTGCGTGCCGGGCAAACCAGGCTCCACCCCTCAGGATGGTGCCGGCCCAGCCCGGCCGCAGTGCTGAACTGGACGTCTGACAAAGCTTTCGGCTGATGCTACGATGCAGAACGCCCATACTATGCCCACGTGATGGTTAGTGCTATCAGGCCAGAGGCCTGCTCGGATCAAATATCCAAATCGTTAGTGGACTAGGGCTTGCGGTAACGAGCAGAGATTCACGAAAGATGTGACCCCGTCGCCCCGTCTCGAGGACTTGCTGCAAGGGCTAAGAATGCCCGGCCGCGCCTCGTATACATCACTCGGGCACCATACAGGCAACCCGTCTTCACATCACACGCGGGTACCCCTCAGGGTCGACCCGCCTTTCCATGTAACAATAGTACAGTCCAAGTATCCGTGTGTCCATAACATTAGGGGAATCCGAGGTATCACCCTCGTTGGATTCCTACTCGATGTATCCGTCAAGGTGAACTCGGAGGAATCACCCTCAATGGGTTCACACTTGAGGTGTTGTACGACGGCGTCGTTATCGGAAGTGGTGAAGGAGGAATGACCCTCGATGACCACGACCGAATAGCTACTCTACAGAGTTAACATCAGAAGTGCTATACGAGGTATCACCCTCGACACTCGATAGTAACGCTGCAGTGTCGTTACAACAAAGGGGGGTGATGTGCGGTGCCGGGGCCTGGTCTTCAATCCCGAAGATAGGGTCTTCGGATTATCCAGCGGGACAGTCGGGATAAGTGGGGTCACTGATAGGTCTCTACCCAGCCTATACTAAGCAGTTTAGGATATGCAGGTAATTATCAACAGCATGTTACAATAAACAGGCTATGCATCAGAATAGGTAAAGCAGTAGCAGCAGCAATTCTAATGCAAGCATGAGAAAATAGTATGGGCGATATCGGGATGATCAAAGGGGGGGGGGGCTTGCCTGGTTGCTCGGCGGCAAGGGCAAGGTCGTCAACGGTGGCTTCGGTTTTCGGAGCTCCGGCGGTACCGGGAACTGCGTCGCGGTCTAACGAGAGAGAAGAGGGGGAGGAAACAGTATAAATACACAGCAAACATGAGCAACTCAATGTACGACATGACAATATGCAGTGCCGGGTGTGTCCTAACATATGGTTGCACGTTACCGAGGAAGGAGGAATCCATCCGGGAATGTTTTCCCGGTTCCGGACATTTGTCAGACAGATGACTGTAGGGGAACGGTTGCATGTTCGCTATGCTAGGGATGTGTGACGGATGAACGGACTGCGTATTCGAATTCGTCTCGTCGTTCTGAGCAACTTTCATGTACAAAGTTTTTCGATCTGAGTTACAGATTATTTTCTATGATTTTCTAAAGATTTTATTGATTTTCTGGAATTACTTAAATCTATTTAATTCGAAAATAAACTGAAAATACATTTGTCACATAGTGTAGTGCCAGCCACAGTCAATGACATGTGGGGTCTGGTCAAAGTCAACAGCACAGTCAGCTGTTGACTGGGTCAACCAGTGAATAGTGCATGTGGGTCCCGCGTGTCATAGACAGTACTTTTTAACAGGGTTTTAAATTTAGGTTTAATTAATGGGGGGGACCCACTGTCATAGAGTAAAGGGGGGGGGGTTAGTGCTTAATGGGATTAGCCCCTAATTAAAAGGGCCAGGCCCAGAGGCAGTGTCACAGCCGGCCATTGGTGCGGCTGTGCACGCGCACATGCAACGGCACCGGGCGCCAGCGGCCATGGCGCGACGGCAAGCAGCAGGCAGCAGGCCGCGGCTGGGAGAGGGGGTTGTGGCCGGGCGTGGCGGCGCGGGGTGCAGGCGGGCGCAGGAGCAGGCGGGCCCGGGCGTTGGCGACCCTAGCGGGCGCGGCCGAAGCAGCTGGGCGGAGGCGAGCTTGGCGGGCGGCGGCGGGCGGCGCCGGTGTAGCTCCGGCAGGTGAGCAGTGGGGGGACGCGCGCGGGGTGTGGGGCGCGTGGACCCGAGCGAACAGGGGGATGGCGCGCGGGGCATGCGGGCGCAGGCGATCGAGGTGACCGAGAGCTCGGCCGAAGCTCGAGCGACGTGGGACGGCGAGGCTACGACGGGAGCTAACCTCGGGGCACGGGAAGAAACAAGGGGAGGTCAAGGAGGAACCGAGGCTCACAGAGATGCCGACAGGGAGCTCAGGGGAGCCAGAGAGGGTCTCAGTGGAGTGGCTCGAGCGGTGGCGCGCCGGCGACCGAGGTTGAAGAACAGGATCGTGGCATCGATGAAGTGGCGATCCCGACCGACCCGTTGGCGTACTCGATGCAGACAGAGGAGGCACGGCTCCTGGAGTGGACTGCAAGCTCGGGGATGCCCTGGTTGCGGTGAATCGAAGGCGGCGGTGGTCGGCTCCGAAGGTTGAAGATGACGACGCTGGCGACGAACCAGCGCTTCCCGGCTTGCGTTCTTCCGCAGAGAGATGAAGTGGAGCACGGCGGACCTTCTGGACTTGATAGCGCTGCGAGAGGAGCTCGGTGGCCACGGTGAACAGTGTCGGCGCGATGACGCTGAGCTCGGGAGAGAGAGAGCGTGTTGGCGCGAGGGGAACGAGCGAGGGAGAGAGGGAAAAGGGGCACTAGGGTTAGCAGGGGGTCGAGGATGCTCTTATCCGTCTCGGGGCACCGACGGACGGTCGACACGGGCGAGATCCGCGCATGGACGATCGCGCGTGGCCGGACAGCGCCATGGCCTCTACCTCTGTCGAGAGGTGAGGGAAAGGCCGGGGCGGTGGGTCAGGCCTGGTACAGTGCAAGCTGGGCCAGGTGCAAAAAAAGGGGGGGGGGGTCGTTCTATTTTTTTTCTTTTATCTTTACTGTTTTGCCTTTTTACTTCTGTTTGCAAAATGCTGGCCCCCATTTGAGTTTTGTAAAATATGTGACCTGGTCCATAAATCACAGTGCATTGTATCCTAACACCAAAAACTAGTTTGGGCAAAACATAATTTCATATTTAATTTAGATCAAATAAAAGGCTATTAAATATTGTTTTCAGCCACTGTTAGAGGATGTTTGAGTCATTTACCCAACTCCAATGATATTGGTTTCAATTTTAGAATTGTCTCTGAATTATTTGCCATTAAATGAACATTTTAGTTTCTGGGTTTGGACAACTTTTATTTTCACTTTTAGTTTGAATTTCCATTTGAATTTGAATTTGAAAAGAGATAGGATCCAAATGATGTTCAAGCACTGTTGATCATGATGACTTGGCATAATCAAAAGGGGATTACTGTAGTTAACCACTAGGGGTGTTACAAGTCTCCTCCACTAACAAGAATTCTCGTCCCGAGAATTTAAGAAGTAGAAGGAAAAGTTCGGGGTATCGATTATCCTCGCGTTCCCAAGTGGCTTCATCTTCAGTATGATTTGACCACTGCACTTTGAGGAACTTGGTAACCTTTTGACGGGTCCGACGTTCAGCTTCGTCGATAATACGGATTGGATGCTCCTTATAAGAAAGATCATCTTGCAATTCGAGCATCTCGTGATCCACAGCTCGGTGTGGAGATTCCTTGAAGCATTTACGAAGTTGAGACACATGGAAGACGTCGTGGATATGAGAGAATTGCGGTGGCAACTCCAATTTATATGCCACCTGACCACGTCTAGCAATAATGCGGAAAGGACCAATGTAGCGCGGAGCTAGCTTGCCCTTGATTCCAAAACGGTGTGTGCCCTTCATAGGAGTGACACGAAGATAAGCTTGATCACCGGGTTGATAAGTCAAACCCCATCGTTTGCGATCGTAGTTGCTCTTCTGGCGGTCCTGAGCCGCCTTGAGATTTTCTCGAACGATACGGACTTGCTCTTCGGTGTGTTGAATAATATCCGGACCCACAAGCGGTCGTTCCCTAGTTTCTGACCAATTCAGAGGGGTTCGATACTTACGTCCATAAAGAACTTCGAAGGGAGCCATTTTCAAGCTGGCTTGATAGCTGTTGTTATAAGAGAACTCGGCGTACGGGAGAGATTCTTCCCACTTCTTGCCGAAAGAAATAACACAAGCCCGAAGCATGTCGTCAAGCACCTGATTGACTCGCTCGACTTGGCCTTGGGACTGAGGGTGATAAGCTGAACTCCAGGTAATATGAGTACCCATAGCTTCTTGGAAACTCTCCCAGAACTTTGAGGTGAAAAGACCGCCCCGGTCCGAACTGATCTCCTTCGGAATACCGTGGAGTGAAACAATTCTGGAGATATACAATTCTGCTAACTGACTAGCAGTGATCGTTTCCTTGACGGGCAGAAAGTGTGCAACTTTAGAGAGTTTGTCGACGACGACAAGAATAGCATCGTGACCCTTCTGTGACCTAGGAAGGCCTGTAATGAAATCCATCTGAACCTTATCCCATTTCCATAGAGGAATAGGAAGTGGTTGCAGAATTCCAGCAGGCTTCTGATGTTCTGCTTTAACGCGACGGCAAACATCACATTCAGCAACATATCGAGCAATATCCTGCTTCATTCTAGACCACCAGTACCTTTGACGGAGATCACGATACATCTTGGTGCTACCCGGATGAATAGATAGTGGGGTATCATGTGCCTCCTTCATGACCTTGTCAGTCATGGGTTCGAAGCAAGGTAGCATAATGCGGTTTCTGAAATACAAGGTTCCATCTTCAGATAGCGAGAAATCCCTGTACTTTTCAAGGTGAAGAGTTTTCTTCATCAGATCAACTTCAGCATCTTTAGTTTGCGCATTCTTAACAGCTTTCTCAAGGTCTGGTTGTATCACAAGGTTATTAAGAGAGCCCTGTGGAACAATACGCAGATTCAGCTTGCGCAGTTCTTCAAAAAGACGAGGTTGAGCTCGCCTAACCATGAGGTTGTCGCAATAGGACTTGCGGCTTAAGGCATCAGCCATCAGGTTAGCCTTGCCAGGGGTATAGGAAATACCCAAATCATAGTCCGCAATGGCCTCCATCCATCTTTGCTGACGGAGGTTTAGAGATGGCTGAGTGAACAAGTACTTCAGACTTTTATGATCCGTGTAGATCTCGCAACGATTACCGAGAAGGTAATGTCGCCACAATTGCAGTGCATAGATGACAGCAGCTAGCTCTAGATCATGTACCGGATAATTTTCTTCATGTGGGCGCAACTGACGAGAGCCATAAGCAATCACTTTACACTCTTGCATTAGGACACAACCTAATCCTTCACGGGATGTGTCACAATAGATCACAAAATCTTTGCGAGAATCCGGTGGAGCAAGTACTGGGGTAGATGTCAGCTTGTCTTTGAGTGTTTGAAAACTTTCTTGACATTTGTCTGTCCATTCAAACTTAATGCCCTTGTGAAGCCGATCAGTCAAAGGCTTAGCAATCTTGGAAAAGTTCTCAACAAATCGACAGCAATAGCTTGCAAGGCCGAGAAATCTTCTCACTTGCTTGACGTTCTTCGGAGGAGTCCAGTCAAGAATAGCCTGAACTCGTTCCGGGTTAACAGCAATTCCATCCTTGGAAATCACATGACCAAGGTAAGTTACTTCAGAAAGCCAGAATTCACATTTGGAGTATTTGGCATACAACTGGTGTTCTCGGAGCCTTTCCAGTACCAGACGGAGGTGTTCAGCATGTTCTTCTTTATTCTTAGAATAGACCAGAATATCATCTAGATATACCACGACAAACTTGTCGAGATAATCCATGAAGATATAATTCATCAGGCGGGAAAACATAGCTGGAGCATTTGTTAAGCCAAATGACATTACAGTGTACTCATAAGAGCCATAGCGAGTAACAAATGCAGTCTTGGGAATATCCTCTTCACGAACACGGATCTGATGATAACCCAACCTCAAATCAAGCTTAGAGAATACCGATGATCCAGCAAGTTGATCATATAAATCATTGATCCGAGGAAGCGGATATTTATTCTGAATTGTGGCTTGGTTAATGGGCCGATAATCCTGAACCAATCGGTTAGTTCCATCCTTCTTCTTAACGAATAGTGAAGGTGCTCCCCAAGCAGAGGAACTGGGGCGGATGAAACCTTTCTTAAGTGACGTGTTGATTTCTTCCTTAAGCTCAAGAAGATGATGAGGAGGCATCTTATAAGGACGCTTCGCAATAGAGGTAGTGCCAGGTTTCAAGTCGATGACAAACTCGACAGCTCTAGCAGGGGGTATTCCTGGAAGTTCTTCTGGAAATACATCTTGAAAATCACGAACAACTGGAACGTTCTCGATGCCTTCAAGAGGTGAAGCATTCAATGCATTCAGAACATATATTTGAGTCTCAGCATCCTGAGCTATTCGGGCTGAGTATTTGACTGTCTGGCCAGAAGGGTGAGTGAGCCGGACTGATTTAGTGGCATAGTCAATCAAAGCTTTATTGGGCTTCAACCAGTCCATACCCAGAATAATGTCTATGTTGGAGGCCTTGAGAGCAATGAGTGAAACGGGGAACATCAATCCTCCAATCACAATGTGATTACCGTGGCTTACCCTGGCAGTTTGCCAATTAGCCCCGGGTGACTGAATTACCAATGGGGTGGACATCTTCTCGAAAGGGATATCATGACTTCGTGCAAAACTTTCGGACATGATGGAGTGCGATGCTCCAGAATCAAAGAGTACAGAAGCTGGGGTTGAATTCACTAGAAGGGTGCCCATCACAATGTTGATGTCCTCTCGAGCTTCAGGGTTTTGTGGCCGGGCGTGGCGCGCGTGGTGCAAGGTGCCGTGCGCAGGAGCGGCGGGCCCGGTCTTGGCGACCCTAGCCGGCGCGCGTCCGAGCAGCTGGGCGGAGGCGAGCTGGCTGGAGCAGAAGAGGGCTGACGATGGAAAGTACGGAGGCTTGTTGTTTGGTGTGAGGGGCGTCGGCGGCGCCGGTGTAGCTCTCCGTCGTGAGCAAGTTGGGGGTGACTGCTGCGCGAAGTGGTAGTTATGTCGCCAAGCTTTGGACCCGCGAACAGGTGGGTATGGCCGCGCGTGGCATCGGGCGGCATGCTATCGATTTGGTACCGAAGCAAGAACCCTCGCCCTACTACTCTCCCTAATCTTGAAGCGCGACCTTTGTCTCTCTTCACGTGACTTACACCTCGGGGTTTTCCGCTGAAGAAACAAGTGGGAGTTCAAGGATTCACCGAGGTCTCGTACATAGATGCCGACAGGGAGCTCAGGTTAGCCAGAGGTCTCATTGGAGTGGCTCATGCGTTGGCGCGCCGTGCACCGAGGTTGAAGAACAGGATCTGGCATCGATGAAGTGGCGCCCGACCGACGTCCGTTGGAGTAGCTCGATGCATACATAGGATAGGCACGCTCCTGGAGGTGGACTGGCAAGCTCGGTGGAATCCCTTGGTTTGCGGTGAATCGACGGCGCGCGGTGGTCGGCTCCTATTTGAGTTGACGACGCTGGCGACGAACCACGCTTCCCGCTTGCGTTCTTCCTAAAGCTATGAAGTGGTAGCACGCGGACCTTCCTTGACTTTGATAGCGCTGCGATAGGACTCTCGGTGGCCACGAGTGAACATGTCGGCGCGATGACGCTGAGCTCGGGAGAGAGGAGCGTGTTGTGCCGGAGGGGAACGAGCGAGGAGAGTGTGAAATGGGCACTAGGTTTAGCACCAGGGGTCGAGGATGCTCTTATCCGTCTCGGCAACCGACGTTCGGTCCACACGTCTAAGGCGCTCATGGTACTTTCTCCTGCATGTGAGTTCGGATGGCGCGCAGTAGGCGGTAGTAGCGTGCCTTACTGTCCTCTTCCTACCATCTGTCAGAGGTGAGGTGAAAGGCCGGGGCGGTGGGGTCAGGCCTGTACAAGTGCAAGCTGGCGCCATGTGCAAAAAAAGGGGGGTGGGGTCGTTCTATTTTTTTCTTTTATCTTTACTGTTTTGTTGCCTTTTTACTTCTTTTGCAAATATGGCTGGCCCCTCATTTGAGTTGTTGTAAAATATTGACCTGGTCCATCAAATGCACATGCATTGTATCCTAACCACATCCCAAACGTATTTGTGCAAAACATAATTCTATACATATTATAATTTAGATCAAATAAAATGGCAATTAATTGTTTTCACCACTGTTTAGAGCTGTTTAGTCATTTACCCAACTCCAATGATATTGTTTTCAATTTTAGTTCAGATTGTCCTCTTGAATTATTTGCCATAAATGAATCTTTAATTTTCTGGGTGGTGACACTTTTATTTTCACTTTTAGTTTGCCTGATTCCATTTGCAATTTGGAAATTTTAAAATGTATGATAGTGATCCAAATGAATGTTCAGCACTGTGATCATTATGACTTGCATATATCAAAAGGGGGAATTATCTCCGTAGTTAACACACTAGGGTGTTACAGCTCCTCCCCTAACTTTATGAATTCTCTGCGCTCCCGAGAATTAGAAGTAATAAGAAAAGTTTCTCGCGGGGTATCGATTTGATCTCGCTGGCTTCTCCAACGTGTGCTTCATATCATTCATGTATGATTTGACCACGGCACTTTGAGGAACTTGGTAACCTTTTGACGGTCCGACGTTCAGCTTCTCGAATATGATTGGATGCTCTTATAAAAATCATCTTGGCAAATTCGAGCATCTGTGCATCCACACTCGGTGGGAGATTCCTTGAATCATTTACGAAGTTGAACACATGGAATACGTCGTGGATATAGAGAATTGCCGGCTGGCAACGTCCGAATTTATATGCCACCTGACCCAGTCGATCATATCGGAAAGGGGACCCCTACTTTAATGTCGTGCGTAGTCTACTTGCCCTTGATTCAAAACGGTGTGGCCTTCATAGGAGTGACACGAAGATAAGCTTGAAGCACCGGGTTATAATCAAACCCCCATCGTTGCGATCGTTATTCTCTAGCTCGGTCCTGAGCCGCCTTGAGATTTTCTCGATACGATACGGACTTGCTCTGCGTCGGTGTGTTGAATAATATCCGGACCCACAAGGCGGTCGTTCCCTATTTTCTGACCAATTCAGTAGGGGTTCGATACTTAACGTCCATAAAGAACTCGAGGGACGCCATTTTCTAGCTGGCTTAATGCTGTTGTTATAGAGAACTCGGGCTACGGGAGAGTTTCTTCCCACTTCTTTCTGCCGAAAGACCATACACAATGCCGCGAAGCTGTCGTCAAGCACGAATTTACTCGCTTCGTACTTTGCCTTTAGGACTGAGGGTTGATATCTAGACTCCAGGTAAATATGAGTACCATAGCTTCTCTTGGAACTCTGCCCAGAACTTGAGGATTGAAAAGACCGCCCCCTGTCTCAGGGGGCTCCGTCAGCTGGTCACAACAAACTGATATGGGGAGAAAAAGAAAGCAAATCAACCGTGAGTACTCAAAAGTACTCAGCAAGCAAGGATCTACACTACATATCCAATATTATCAAAGAGTGGCTGTATATGTGGAATGGGCTGCAGAAATGCCAGAATAGAGAGGAAAACCTAGTCCTATCGAAGACTAGCATCTTCATCGGTCTTGCAGCAATAGAAGAGAGCAGAACAGATCAATATAATGTAGCAGTATCATTAAGTCTCAACCTCACCCAGAGATACTTTCTCGACTCCGTGCGAGAAAGCAATCCCAGAGCCATACAGTCATCAACCTCGTCCTGAGATCCCTTCTCGACTCCCTGCGAGAAGCAATCCCAGAGCCATATATCCAGGTATCATCTCACGTTCTAGTTGTGTCGATCGTGATACAACTCCGAGTGTCCTTTACCGTAGGACCGGCTATCGATAGAAGTTTTCTTCCCTGCAGGGGTGCACCAACTTACCCAACACGCTCGATTAACTCCGGCCGGACACACTTTCCTGGGTCATGCCCGGCCTCGGCCAAACGATACACCGCAGCCCTACCTACAGCTCAGCAGAGAGGTCCCCGTCGGTCTACATCCTAAGCGCAAGGGGGTCTTGGCCATCGCCCCTCGCCCTCCGGGTCGTTGCGTGCCGGGTGAACCAGGCTCCACCCCTCAGGATGGTGCCGGCCCAGCCCGGCCGCAGTGCTGAACTGGACATCTGACAAAGCTTTCGGCTGATGCAACGATGCAGAACGCCCATACTATGCCCACGTGATGGTTAGTGCTATCAGGCCAGAGGCCTGCTCGGATCAAATATCCAAATCGTTAGTGGACTAGGGCTTGCGGTAACGAGCAGAGACTCACGAAAGATGTGACCCCATCGCCCTGTCTCGAGGACTTGCTGCAAGGGCTAAGAATGCCCGGCTGTGCCTCGTATACATCACTCGGGCACCATACAGGCAACCCGTCTTCACATCACACGCGGCTACCCCTCAGGGTCGACCCGCCTTTCCAAGTAACAATAGTACAGTCCAAGTATCCGTGTGTCCATAACATAAGGGGAATCCAAGGTATCACCCTTGTTGGATTCCTACTCGATGTATCCGTCAAGGTGAACTCGGAGGAATCACCCTCAATGGGTTCACACTTGAGGTGTTGTATGACGGCGTCGTTATCGGAAGTGGTGAAGGAGGAATCACCCTCGATGACCACGACCGAATAGCTACTCTACAGAGTTAACATCAGAAGTGCTACACGAGGTATCACCATCGGCACTCGATAGTAACGCTGCAGTGTCGTTACAACAAAGGGGGGTGATGTGCGGTGCCAGGGCCTGGTCTTCAATCCCGAAGATCGGGTCTTCGGATTATCCAGCGGGGCAGTCAGGATAAGTGGGGTCACTGATAGGTCTCTACCCAGCCTATACTAAACAGTTTAGGATATGCAGGTAATTATCAACAGCAGGTTACAATAAACAGGCTATGCATCAGAATAGGTAAAGCAGTAGCAGCAGCAATTCTAATGCAAGCATGAGAAAATAGAATGGGCGATATCGGGATGATCAAAGGGGGGGGGGGCTTGCCTGGTTGCTCGGCGGCAAGGGCAAGGTCGTCAACGGTGGCTTCGGTCTCCGGAGCTGCGGCGGTACCGGGAACTACGTCGGGGTCTAACGAGAGAGAAGAGGGGGAGGAAACAGTATAAATACACAGCAAACATGAGCAACACAATGTACGACATGACAATATGGAGTGCCGGGTGTGTCCTAACGTATGGTTGCACGTTACCGAGGAAGGAGGAATCCATCCGGGAATGTTTTCCCGGTTCTGGACATTTGTCAAACAGATGACCGGAGAGGAACGGTTGCATGTTCGCTATGCTAGGGATGCGTGACGGACGAACGGACCGCGTATTCGAATTCGTCTCGTCGTTCTGAGCAACTTTCATGTACAAAGTTTTTCGATCTGAGTTGGGATTATTTTCTATGATTTTCTAAAGATTTTATTGATTTTCTGGAATTACTTAAATCTATTTAATTCGAAAATAAACTGAAAATACATTTGTCACCTAGTGTAGTGCCAGCCACAGTCAATGACATGTGGGGCCCGGTCAAAGTCAACAGCACAGTCAGCTGTTGACTGGGTCAACCAGTGAATAGTGCATGTGGGTCCCGCGTGTCATAGACAATACTTTTTAACAGGGTTTTAAATTTAGGTTTAATTAATGGGGCGGACCCACTATCATAGAGTAAAAGGGGGGAGGGGTTAGTGCTTAATGGGATTAGCCCCTAATTAAAAGGGCCAGGCCCAGCGGCAGTGTCACAGCCGGCCATTGGTGCGGCTGTGCACGCGCACACGCGACGGCACCAGGCGCCAGCGGCCACGGCGCGACGGCGAGCAACAGGCAGCAGGCCGCGGCTGGGAGAGGGGGTTGTGGCCGGGCGTGGCGGCGCGGGGTGCAGGCGGGTGCAGGAGCAGGGGGGCCCGGGCGGCGGCGACCCTAGCGGGCGCGGCCGAAGCAGCTGGGCGGAGGCGAGCTTGGCGGGCGGCGCTGGCGTAGCTCCGGCAGGTGAGCAGTGGGGGGACGCGCCCGGGGTGTGGGGCGCGCGGACCCGAGCGAACAGGGGGGTGGCGCGCGGGGCACGCGGGCGCGGGCGATCGTGGTGACCGAGAGCTCGGCCGAAGGTCGAGCGGCGTGGGACGGCGAGGCTACAACGGGAGCTAACCTCAGGGCACGGAAGAAACAAGGGGAGGTCAAGGAGGAACCGAGGCTCACAGTGATGACGGCAGGGAGCTCAGGGGAGCCGGAGAGGGTCTCAGTGGAGTGGCTCGAGCGGTGGCGCGCCGGCGACCGAGGTTGAAGAACAGGATCGTGGCGTCGATGCAGTGGCGATCCCGACCGACCCGTTGGCGTACTCGATGCAGACAGAGGAGGCACGGCTCCTGCAGTGGACGGCAAGCTCAGGGATGCCCTGGTTGTGGCGAATCGAAGGCGGTGGTGGTCGGCTCTGAAGGTTGAAGATGATGACGCTGGCGATGAACCAGTGCTTCCCGGCTTGCGTTCTTCCGCAGAGAGATGAAGTGGAGCACGGCGGACCTTCTGGACTTGATAGCGCTGCGAGAGGAGCTCGGTGGCCACGGTGAACAGTGTCGGCGCGATGACGCTGAGCTCGGGAGAGAGAGAGCGTGGTGGCGCGAGGGGAACGAGCGAGGGAGAGAGGGAAAAGGGGCACTAGGGTTAGCAGGGGGTCGAGGATGCTCTTATCCGTCTCGGGGCACCGACGGATGGTCGACACGGGCGAGATCCGCGCATGGACGGTCGCGCGTGGCCAGACAGCGCCATGGCCTCTACCTCTGTCGAGAGGTGAGGGAAAGGCCGGGGCGGTGGGTCAGGCCTGGTACAGTGCAAGCTGGGCCAGGTGCAAAAAAAGAGGGGGGGGGGGTCATTCTATTTTTTTCTTTTATCTTTATTGTTTTGCCTTTTTACTTCTGTTTTTAAAATGCTGGCCCCCATTTGAGTTTTGTAAAATATGTGACCTGGTCCATAAATCACAGTGCATTGTATCCTAACACCAAAAACTAGTTTGGGCAAAACATAATTTCTTATTTAATTTAGATCAAATAAAAGGCTATTAAATATTATTTTCAGCCACTGTTAGAGGATGTTTGAGTCATTTACCCAACTCCAATGATGTTGGTTTCAATTTTAGAATTGTCTCTGGATTATTTGCCATTAAATGAACATTTTAGTTTCTGGGTTTGGACAACTTTTATTTTCACTTTTAGTTTGAATTTCCATTTGAATTTGAATTTGAAAAGAGATAGGATCCAAATGATGTTCAAGCACTGTTGATCATGATGACTTGGCATAATCAAAAAGGGATTACTGTAGTTAACCACTGGGGGTGTTACAACTTCCTTCCACGATCTGTTCTCCTCCGTGTTTTCTTTCCTAGCCTCCACTTTGCACGATAGTAATAAGTGTCTTGTCCGACTCGGGTTGGCCAGCTCTAATAAAGATAATGAAAAGGGCTACCAAATGTCTGGCGAGAGATGGAAATTTACAACGATATCTCATACTATGAAATCAATTATCAAGATAAACCCTTTGTAACTTCTATCAAGATTGTCACATGGGTACATTCCACACACTAAAATGTGACGGTACTTCAATTATACAATATTCAAAATACAGCTCTAGTCATCATCTCGTGCGATTGCATGGGCTTTCTCTGAAATACATTTGTATTGAAACATAATTCTCTAGGTAGTAGCTTTAAGAAATTGGAAAATATATGTTGTATAAAAATGCTAGAAATACTGGATATCATCTCAATAGGACACATCTTCCTTAATGAATTGGATTATCAATAAGAGAGCGAACTGGCATACATATTCTGCCCAGCTTGCTGGTCCATCTCTATTTACAATAATGGAGAAAACAAAGAAGCATATTTGACAATGAAATATGTGATATGCATGTCGCTCTGATCACATATAACATACCATAAAGTATTGGTCACAACTTTATTTGTACTAAATTTTAATAGAAGAGATTCGAACAAAGAATTGTATTGTCTTTCTCGATGTGATCAACCCTTTTAAATATTGATCGGTAACATCTTGTAAGTTGCAGAAACACAGAGAGATCTTCGAAAATTCAAACCTTCGAAGGAGTTTCACTATCTAAATTCTAATTCCTGGGAACCTTGAAAGATAAATGCAATGCTGACATGCTAGTGGAGACCATAGCGAACACAGTACTTTTGCAGACATCCTCCAGTGATCTTCTCTAGAATATGGTTATAACATCATCTTGCATGTATGCAACATGGCATATTTTCAGGCATTGGACGATATTCTACATGCACCGACATGGTTTATTTAATGTTCTTAACTGATCCATGTCAAAAAGGAATAAGTAAGAGTACAAACAGCCTAAAGATAAGAATGTGACAGTAGAAGAAGTAGAAGAACAGCTAGTGTAGTTATTCATAGAAACATAGAAGTAACTATAATAAGAAAACGGCAAGAGCCATCAGGGATGCCAAGAAGAGGGAGATTTTGCTTACCTGCTTGCATCATGGTAATGTCCAGTATCCACCAGTGCAAACAACTGGGTTGCTACTGCTTTTGCTTTTCCAAAAACTAATGTGTTCGGGGCATTCACGGATCTCTCGGTGCCCATCCCTCCATTTATGGAGGAGGCTTTTCGGTGATTCAAATTGATTGTAACTGCCCGAAAATTGTATGTTCAATAGAATCAATAGAAATCCTGAACAACTAAAGGAGAATTGGTTTCCTTAGTGCTGTTTTAATACTTCTCATACCTAGTAATGCTACTACCCTTGAACAACCAAGTATCAGTATAACAAACTGACATTTAACATACACCAAGTAAAAGCTCTGCAATAAATAATGTAATTAAGCGATGTGCAATTTAGTGAACGGATTAAGCAGCTGACCGAGTAATAAAATATGCAAAATTGTCACATAAGTAAATGTCGCATAAGAGCTTTGCTAATTTTAGCGTAACAGGTTCTGTTGATGTAATTCAGCAAGAAGGCGTGTTGTGCAGAACTACATATACACCATTAAAATGAATAGACAAAATTCTATAACGCCTACTTAGTTCATGAAATTAGCCACTACAATATAAATTGGATACATTCATTAGAAGGATAACACAATGGGAAGTACGTCTCATCGTAATAAGATATACAATGAACACCCAAGAATCTAAGCATCTGATATATTGAGCGATAAAAAGTCTCACTATGAGTAGGAATTGTACTTTCAAATCAGGCATGCAAATCCGCCAATTTCATGATCTAGGCATCTAGCTATCAACTTTGCTGTACAAAAATATTATCTATAGATACTGAGGTACAGGGTAATTATTTAACACTAAGATGGCAAGAAAAAAATGCATTGTTCATTTATTTTCTAATCTATGCAACCATCAGAATGTCGTGGATTATTGGCCAGGTAAAGTTCTCAAGTAGCATTATCAGATCTCTTATCCAAGCGGCACAGATCAAGAACATTTATCTTAAGTAGTATTAGATAGATATTGCCAGCCAAAAAAGTACCACCGACACATCTCGCCATGGAAACCTGAAGAATTCTATTAAAACTGAACAGAAATAAATAGTACGACTATCTGAAAAATAGTACTAACATTACACATGAAGAGTAGAATAACTCATAATATAAGATGATTTCCTAGCTACTATGAGAATGATGAGTTGTCCGCAGCGCTGCATCTTCTCCTGAACATTGATAGTAATGTATAGAAGTCAAAAGTGTAAGACATAAAACATACCGGTACATATGTCTCCACACTGAGTTTAATAAGATGAGATTGATCCTTGGGCTTATCAAAGTAATTCCTAGGATCCACACAGACCAAAATCTACAGTAAAATTTTCATCGTCTTCGGGACCAAGAAGCTCATTCATGTAATCCAATGGGAACTATTAAAAAAGCGCATGGACAGACCAGGAAAACATCATAGCACGAACATGGTTATATCATAATTTTATCTTGCTTACCTGATGATGCAGCGTTGGCCCTGGTACACGGGTGCCAGCGAGAGTTGGGGTGTAGGCGTCGGTCCGTCTCCAAGCTGTCCCGTCCATCCATGATGGTGCAGCGTTGGCCCTGGAATTCATAAACACAACTTCCACATTCTTGCAAAACTGTTTTTTTATTGAAAAACTGCAGAAGCCTCACAGTAACAAGATACTATTATTTATCATAGGGGGAAAGTAGTGGCAGCGGCGGCCCTGGGAAATTGCAAACATAACATATTACAAAATGGAAGGCAATATGTACTGTAACACTCAAATTAGCATCCTGACACATGGAACTGGGAAATCGAGGGACATGTGCAGTAGCTACAATACCATAACTTACCAGTCAGATTAGCTTAACCCACATCTATCTAAATGACAGGAAATTTAGGCTAAAATACTTTAGGATAAACTGGAAACATAAAAAGATAGTTCTGCAACGCTCACCTTAAATAGCAGTACTTACGAAGCAAGATAGCATGTCTTGAAGATTCATCTTGTATGCACCTAGTTGCAGATATTCTGAACATGTACCAAAAACATACCCAGAGAACTGAGAGTTGCATATTCCTATAGGTAAATGCAATGGCTTACAGTACAAAACATGTGTACTATCTTCAGTGCTATCTCCAAAGGTGTTGCATTGCCAATGTGTTAGTGATAACGCATAGCAATATGCATAAAGGCATACAAAAAGATCTAGCAACGGCAGGTCAGGAACCATGAGTTTAACATATAGCTAGCCAAAGTTTAAGTAGTTTGATTGCTCGTATTCCAGACATCACCTCCATTTTTACTGGAATTAGTATGCGGCAGTAACTTTTTAAGCATATTCAAGATTATGATCATGTGCTAACTACTAACTATATAAATTAGTCATGTGACCAATTTATAAACTTATATTATTAGAAAGAAAACAGTAAAGTAAAAAAGGGATCAAAATAATTCCTCACGCTGCACCCGAGTAGGGGTCGCCATGAGGCGTGGGCATGGCCTGATGCCACAAGACATTGTCGTCACTTAACGAAATAGGCTTTCGCCCCGCTATATAGATATAGCAACCACCCGATACAACAAAGAGTCCAATGCTGGGGCAAACAGCACAAGCATGCCCAAAAGAAACAAAAGAGAAAGAAGAGAGAAAATAATGTAAACAGCGTCGGATCGACGAAAACGATGATAACCCGAAACCGCTGCGCCCACCAGAGATCTACCACCACGCTCCAAGCACCTCGAACCTCCGCATACCAAGCAGCACCTTTAGGAAGGAACACGACGACGACGACGCTGCTGCCCGGACAGGTCCTAGGGTTTCCCCCGGTACGCGGCGGGGCGTGGGGAAGGGGAATATCCGATGCCCTTTAGGAAGGAACGGTGGCGCCCACGGGCGTCACCGCTTCGGTGCCGGCGAGCCGGCACGGATTTCTCCCATCCGCCAAACGCCCACATCCCCGAACGGTCCGACGCGCTCCACTAGACATGCCACCCACCAACATGCGCCACCACGGTCTTGCCATCATCACCGCCGCCTCACCATGGCCATCGAAGCGAGACCGACGAGGACGAGAGGGAGCAGCCGGGAACGAGGAGCGGCAGCAACAGCAGCAACGCCGGAGGAGACAACCTCCACCACCATCGGCGGTCACCGACCAGACGCGGCAAGGGGGGCGTACCAGGCCCTCGAGGTCCGGCCGAGCCCAAAAGGGGCTCGTGAAGCACCCATCGCCGCGCTGCAGTAGACGTGCCGCCGTCTCCACAACCCCCCGCACGAGCCGCGGCACCACCGACCCCGCCGGAGCCGCCGCAGGCGAGACCGAGTCAGGCCCGCCCAGACCCAGATGGGGCCCAAAAGGGCGCAGATCTGGGCCGGGAGGGCGCCGCTACCATCCACCGCGCCAGCCCGCCGCCAAGTGGCCGCGCCGCCGCCTCTAGGCCACCCGAAGCCGCGCTGCCAGGAGCAGCCGCTGCCGCCGGAACCACCATTGACCGAGGAGCACCGCCGCGGGACGCCACCACCCGAGCCATGGCACCGCGGGCGGGGAAGGAAAGGCCGCCGCCGCCGCCAACACCATGCGAGCAGGGCCCGGTGGCGCAGGCCGGCGGCGGCGGGAGGAGGGGAGGGGGAGGGGGTGCTGGGGGGCGGGGAGATGGGCCCCCGGTCGCCTCGCTCGGGGATGCGACGCGGGGGCGAGCCGGGAGGGGGGGAGAGGGAGGCGCGGCGCGGCGCGGCGTTGCGCGCGCGGCCGGCGGCCGGAAGCGCCGGAGGGAAGGGCGGCTGGCGGCGGCGGAGGCGCGAGGGGGAACCCTAGGAGCGGGCTCGCTCAGCCAGCGTCCTCTTTCCTCTCTCGCTGTTCCATTGTCGTCACTTCACATGACCACATGTGTAGGGATCTGGAGGTCTAGGGGGTTCGTCACAGTAGAGTCACCGCAGCCAAAGTGCGATGGCGCCATGGCCGGAGAGGAAGGGGAGAGGGCCTGGGGAATAGCCGACCAGGATATGAGTGGGGGTGTCCATGGCGGTGCAACTACTTCAGCGGGGTTGAGAACTTGAGACTGCATGCCAAATCAGACAACAACGAAACTGAAGAGCACCATTTACCTCTGAATGGCACGCATCCTCTCTTGAGAAAGCAGATCCTAGTTGAGGTAGCCCAAGACTCCACACGCGCTGGGGTGGAGAGGAGTTAGGCTGGCAGCCCCATCTCCTTGGCCACGTGCACCGCGGATCCCATGGCACCGTCGGCGACAACACGGATCACCGGCGGGACTCCCTTCGTCCTTCCATGCCTCCCGACAAGCTCCGGCGCTTGGTGTCGTGCTCGGAACCAGGGAGCTGGGCAGCGGCCTATGCGTTGCTACGAATGGAGGCGGAGGCGTCCCTCGGGATCCGCGGCGGCGTGGCAAAGAACCCTGGACAAAAGATCGAGGCCGGTAGAGGGCGCCGGCAGAAGTGGTGTCCCTGCCTCGAGGAGTGGACCCTAGGTTATGAGGAGAGGACGGCGGCGCGAGGACGCGATGAGGGGAGGCGTCGGGAGCATCGCGTCTCGCCTCACGAGGAGGGCAAGCATCGAAGGGATCGCGTTCAGGCTTGCGTCAACGTAGGTGTTAATGGGCCGGCCCAAGTACGCGGCTGTGACGCGACTTGAAAGGTGGGCGAAAGATAGGAGTGGTGGGATGAGGTGGGAGTGAGGCGAGACTACCAACTCACACATTAGGAGTAGAGATAGTCGACGTAATGCACCAGGTTCACATGTCACACAATCCATCTATAGTCGACGGACACTCGAGTTTCTACCATGCACGGCAGCCGTTGATCATTGCGCCACGATACGTGTCAGAAATGAGGTCAAAACAATAGCATGTACCATCCAATAGGGTGATTTTGTCAATACCATCTAGTACTAGAAGAACGCCCGTGCGTTGCAACGGGGCCACATTAACTTTAAGAGTTCAATATTAATATTCTCATACATATCAAGTGACATTGGCGACCTTTTTTACCATCAAATCCTCACACACACACTTTCTCCCTCCCTCTTCCTCACTCTCTCTCCCCCTCTCCCTCTCTCTCTCTAACACACACACACACATGTCCATCTTATTGGGTACGGACCATAATCCATCTATTTCACACACACACGCTAGTGCATAACAATATGGATTATGTGTATTATATTTGCCACCACAACTGAGGGAATTAATTTCATGTAAATCGGCCAGCCCCAGCTCCAAGAATACGGGGAGGAGGTGGCCCGGGGCGGCGTCAGCGCCGTCCGGCGCGGGCCACGGGCCCGCTTCCAAGTGCGTCTGCGCGCCGGCCACCCACGCCGGGTCCTTCAAGTGCCGCTTCCACCGCACCAACTCCCAGGGCCACGGCCACGGCCAGGGCCAGGGAAGCTGCCCTTCTTCGCCCCCTTCACCGGCCGCGGCACCCGGCCTCGCCATCCTCGTCCTCCGGCACCGTCGCGACCCAGTGACGCAGCCCAAGCATCGGCCTCGAGAATCAAGAACGCTCGACAACGGAGAGGGAAGGGAAGATCATATACATGTCATAAGAAAGGGAGTTTATTTACTGCTCCCTCGATGTATTGTTTCCTTTGTTTGGAGATTGATTACCATCCGTGAGTTAAGATAAGGTTAATGTGATTGAGTGATTTAAGGTAAGGTTAATTAATTTAGATTTGATCTTTAGAGATTGTTCGTGATTGATTCTACATTACTAAATATAACTTGCGCCAGTATGGAAAGTTCTGATCTGTTCAGATTTCTTTCGTTGTGTGAGAGGGTGACGCGAAAATAAACCGATGAAGTGGGGGAGGGGACGAAAAAAAATCTACGAAAAAAAACCAGCGAAGATGGGAGGAGGTACCAAAAAAAAACCATGGGAGGTGGGACGAAAAAAAACCTGAAAGCGAGACTACCAAATGCTCCATTAGGA